>KK351318.1:48933-66268 GCA_000671755.1 Glossina brevipalpis | reverse complement strand
AAATTGGACCATTTCGCCAAAAAAAAAGTCTTACTCTTCATGAGAATAGATCTATCTGGTCCAAATAAGTCAAATCACAAATAACGGAAGAATTTCCATCATAAAATATTAAAAATTAGACCCGTTTGCTATACAACTGCTTACTTCTCACAAGGTGGTCCAACAAATAGTCCCATCCGATCCAAATTTTTCACGTTTCTTTTAAATATAAAAACATTAGTTTCCGCCAATTATTCTTCTTTTATATAATGGAGGGCTATATTGGGAGACTAATTTTTGTCAAAACCCTATAGGTTGAACACAAAAATACGGGCACGCTTCAATCGATCCAGAACATATTCTGAAGAGAGATGGATATAATATGGTCTATCTTAAGCCCTTTCAATATAAAAAATATATACAAAAAAGAGAAATATCTTTAATATACACTCGTGTATCTAGCGAAGAAAATATTTTTAAATTAACTTCATCAAAAAATAGTCCTACATTTTCTAAAAGTACTGCACAATTTTCGAATACAAAGAATGAAAATTGTTGCAGTTATGCTGCGTATTGTTTTGAAAAACCGTATTTCGAGAAGAACGCGTTTAAAATTTTGTTATGTGTTGCATACACCTTCTTCTTTTAAGAAACATTTTTTATTAATTTTTTTTGTTAGTTAGTCTCGAAGTTTTTTACCCGAAAGTGCCTGCTTTTATTGCATCTGCCAAAAGGAAAAACGTGTTTTGAGGGCTGTGTGTACTGATAAAGGAAACCGATATAAAACATATCATTTTATAGTCGAATCAACAATCAATTCCAAAAACTTTATTATATAGTTTTAATTTCTTGTCAAAAGCATTGAAAGCTTTCAAATTGCTCCTGGTCTCATATCCACTCAATGGTCGTCTCAATGAGGCTACATTGACATATTTTTGTTTAGAAAACTTTTTAAATAATTACTCTTTGAATACATTTATTAAGGGATTACAGAAGTTAGAAGTCCAATCCTAAGATATTAGACTATAACTTTATAGCGCAATTCGTTTGATATAAACGGCCTCCTTACAGGGCTTAAGGAAACCGCACCTAATTCCACGAAAAGAATTTTTCACGGACAATAGATACTTTATATATATTCTAAAGGGCCCATTGTATCTATTAAGCAAAAAAAAGTTTCTTATTTTCGAAAAATTTTACACGCATTTTCTTTGTTAAAGACAGCATTGTTACCTACCACAGTCTTACACATGCTCTACAGAAATCGGTAACAACTTGATAATATATCTCAAGTTCACAAAGTTTTAACAAAAACTTAAAGTTTAGTTTTTTTCAGCTATTTGTGTTGAAGTCTAATGCATACCTTTAAGCTTAGAATTTACTTAACTTATTGTGCTAACCATT
The DNA here is from genome assembly GCA_000671755.1 of Glossina brevipalpis. Taxonomy (NCBI): domain Eukaryota; kingdom Metazoa; phylum Arthropoda; class Insecta; order Diptera; family Glossinidae; genus Glossina; species Glossina brevipalpis. The sequence continues at coordinate 64,885 of KK351318.1, read as the reverse complement.
TCAGAATAGTGTAATGAAAAGAATCGGTTAATCTCTTGATAAATTATTGCGGTCGTATCTTTTACACACTTAGCTAGTCAAAGAAAAAAAAATTAAAACTTAATGTACATTTGTATGAGTATATACTCATATATATGTATATATATAAACATAAATAAAATCATTTGCATTTGCAGAGGCTATCGCTGAAATAACAGGCTCACCCGATATACATATTGACGAAGGTTCAACTTTGCGACTGGATTGTAAACTGAAACGTGCAACGGAAAGTCCAGCATTTGTTTTTTGGTGAGTGCAAACATAATAGACATAGAAGAATAACGACATTTAATTTTTAAAATATGGCTAATTTACTTTTTTAGGTATCACGACAGTAAAATGGTAAATTATGATGATCAAGATGGTTTTTTTGTAAAATCAAATCTATTAAAAGAGCCACCTATTTTGGATAGTAATGTGGGGAAAAGCGACGAAGGATTCATTAGGGCAATTAATAAATCAATATCACAATCTCAGTCTTCAAGAATTCCGCCGCCGACGGGATTTTTACTGCCAACATCGATAAGTACTTTGATAATCCAGAAAGTGCATTTTCATCATGCGGGAAATTATACATGTGCTCCATCAAATGCTAGATCGGCTAGTATTTCAGTCCATGTATTACAAGGTATATTCCTTATAAATCGTAAGGCTTTGTTATTTTAATTAATTAGAGTCTAAGGCCGATCAGTTCATGTTTTACGGTCCATGTTTTACAAGGTACATTCCTTATAAATCGTAAGGCTTTGTTTTTTTTAATTAATTAGAGTCTAAGGCCGATCAGTTCACGTTTTACGGTCCATGTTTTACAAGGTACATTCCTTATAAATCGTAAGCCTTTGTTTTTTTAAATTAATTAGAGTCTAAGGCCGATCAGTTCACGTTTTACGGTCCATGTCTTACAAGGTACATTTCTAACAAGTCGTAAAGCTTTGTTAATTTAAATAGAACCTAAGATTTGAGATGGATCAAACCACATTTTACACATTATTTTCAATAGAATCTAAGATCAATCAGTCCATATCTTGCACTTCCTGTCTTATAATCTATAACTTACTTCCAAGATATGTTTCGAATAAGCCATAAATTTCCGTTATTTTAAACAGTATCTAGAATCCACTTTACTAATATACTGCGAAGATTGTTTTAGAGAATTGTATTAAAGACAAAAGATATCTTCTTTTCTTGATTGAATTTCTACTTTCCTTATATTTCTCTACTGTGTACTTACAAGAAATTGCTTGTAATCTTGAAGTAAATTTACTTTAAACGAAACAGTCGAAGAAATCAATTTGCATTAAACTTTCCATTTCTCTAAAATAGAGACCTAAAAATATCAGCAAACATTTTTATAATTTGCTAAAAATTATATTTAAATAATTAAACAATCAAATAATTAGATAATTATATAATTAAATAACTAATTAACTAACTCATGAAATAACTAAATAAACAACAAAAAACAAAACGTAAAATTTTAGGTCCGATATTTGATGCAAATATTGTAGTAACTGCATTAACGCTATCATTAAAAAATTACGTTGATTACTTACAAGGAAAAAACTTCATACGCTTATTAAGAATCTTGGATATCTATCCGTTTGCATAGTTCCTTAGAGAAGTCATCAGACTGACACTGATGCTGATTTCCTGAGAAGGAGCTTTCGCTTTCATTGATTGAAGAATACAGGGCCCTTTCAGATGAAAGTGTCTAAGCGCTTCTGTTGCGCATTCCATACGGGCCATTTCAAATAAAGTTTTTATGTAATCAAAAATCGATAGGAATCTTGGTACATAGCATAAACGTGAAAATTTTGAATTGAATAAGAGCATTTTTTGAACCATCTTCCTTTCTTTTGAATACTAAAGCTCTATAGGATGAAAAGGTCTAATTTCTAATATTTTATGATGCAAATGAGTCTCTAATTGCAATTTAATATAAGAATTCAATGTACTAGATTTGAAACGTACAGGTCTATTTTTTGGAGCCCCCTTCATATAAGTCTTCTCATGAACAGTAATCACTCGTATGGCGAATGGATTTAATTTTCAGTATTTCATAATAGTAATTTAACAAAAAATTAGCTGTCCCAAATTTGGATCAGGTAGGTCTACTTTTGTGTTTAGGTCCCATATAAGTTTTCTCACAAAAATTAAGTCTTTGTATGACAAACGGGTCTATATATTTAATATTTCATAATGAAAATTGGTCCGTAGTAGTAACTTGACATGTAAATTAATTGCACCGAAATTGGGACTATGTAGATCTTTTTTTTTTAGACATCATCTCACATAAGTATTTTCATGAAAAATAAGCCTTTATATGGCAAAACGATCCAAATCTCAATAGCTTATGATGAAAATCAATCCCTAATAGTTATTTGACATAAAAATTAATCGTATCAATTTTGATCAGGGTAGATCTATCTTTTGAATAACGACCATAATATATTTATAATTTTTCGTGATTTCTTAGAGAAGTAGATGAAGAATTACATTAAGTAAAGTAGCGCAAGATATTCAACGGTCGGGCCAACTATAATGTTTCCACATGTTTAATTCATGAAGTTGATCTTTTCCAATAATAACAAAATTCTCCTCTCTCTCTCTCTCTCTCTCTTCCTCTCTTATCTTATTACAATTATTGCAATTTTCCTATTTTAGATGAAAAACCTGCCGCCATGCAACATTCTAATCGCACAATTATGGAGAACGATAGTGGAATAAATAGTTTCAATGCATCTGGTATAAACACAACAAGTAACTCTTCATTTTTAAGTATCGAAAATTGTTATTATCAAATCATATTACTATACGTATTTCGAGTTTATGTTAAGTCAATTAGAAAATCTTTGTATTATATTCAAACGCACTTTAAAGTTTTAAATATTAATAGATGAAATTTGAAAACAATATCTTGTATTTGATAGTTTAAATAAATTTACATATATTTTTATTTTACCGAAAAAAAAAAAAACTGTAATGAATAACAATTTTATAAATTTTAATGAAAACTCTCACTTTTGCGTGAACGCACGTTTGCCTATTTTGTGTGCCTAGTTATTGGTCTTTATTGTGCCAGTTAGAGAGAAAAAGATCGAACTGCAAATTTGATCATTTCTTTGGTCATAACAGGTAAGGTGATTAATAAGAGATATTCGAAAGACACTTTAGGGGACACTAACTAACCTTTTACATTTGCATACCCAAACTACGATCGTCCAACCAATGTTTATCTTCTTTAACTTTTTTACCGCCATATACGAGCGCGATAATTGATGCTACCATTAATGCGTTCCATGTGATGAGTTTCCAAATTTGGAGTTAACTTAGCTATGACAGAAGAAGACATTGCAACATCCAAAGAGAAGAAGAATATACAAAAAAAGTTATAATAGGACTTCACCCGCCACATGAAAATTACAATTATTTGAATTAGTTTTTTTTTGCTTTCGGAAGCAAAGGTGTTCTGAGTCCGTGCCCAATAACCTTTTTTTAACTTTTACATTACACATACAGATGGACATACTTAAATCGACCCTAAATTTGATGCTGATCAAGAATATATATACTATGTGGGGTCCCGAAGTATCCTTCTGGGAGTTACCAAGAAAATGATAAAATGAAATATACTCTTCACCTTCGGAGGGAGAGATTAGTGAGTGAGAGATTATCTCCCTCTTTTATTATATTCATTTTTTCGTTTTATTTATAGAGGGAAGCTTCAGAGACCTCATAAATTATATATATTCTTGATTAGTGCAAATTTGGTATCAATTTAAGTATGTCTGTCTGTCCGTCAGTGTTGTACATTGCCCTAGATGCAAAAGTAAAGATATCGACTTTAACTTTGTCAGAAATATTGAAGACTGTTGAAGAAACTCTCTTACAGTAAAACGTAAAATGAAAATACTTCCGTTTTCGATAATTTTTGGTATTTTTCTCGATACTTATAAATGTAATAGACAGATCTGGAATAATTTCCGCTTATACTATGTTAGCTGTCCTGTATCGGTACGAAAATGGAAAAAATGAACCACGCTTACCCGACCCAACAGAATATTGAGATTTATTCTTTTTGTAAAGACGTTTGCAACGTCAAGAAAAAAAAGTGTCGAAGACGGGGTCCTGAAAGTGATAGTCGTGCGCCTGCATCATTGTCTTAGGACTTTCGGGCCAAATAATAGTTAAAATAGGCTTTTACTTTAATTAATTTTGAAGCGGCTGACTACATATGGTTGAGGGTTGTAAGACTATACAAAACAAATTGCTTAAATAATAAGTTTAACTTATTATTTTTAAGCTTATATATATTATTGAATATTACAATAAAGTTTATTATAACTTCATTGTACTGGACTTAGAAAAAAAAGGCAAATTTTTCTAAGTCCAGTACAATGAGTACAATAAGTATCCACTTCAGAATCCGCGTAGGCCTGTCCGTCCGTACCTTCTTTTATCCATCTATTTGCCTATTCGCATGATGTCAAGCGGTTGTCCAGGTATAAAAATGAAGAAATCTGAATCAAATTCGACAAAAACATTGAAAGTTCTTGCGCTTATCTGGGTATTAAAAATGCGTTAAACCAGTTGTGTGACGGAGAGTCTTATGATTTAACTTAAATTTAAAACATCTCCGCTTTATAAGTTTTTAGCTTAATACTTATAAACTACACAATAAACATTTCCACGGTATACCATAAAAATGGATAAAATCTGTCTATCGTGCACGTCTATCCAATTTTATAAACTATCGAAATTTTTTTTAAGATAAAGCCCATAAATATGAAAGATTCGGCAAAATAGACTATAATTTTCTTATTTGTTTTTAAAATGTAATTTTTTCTAGTTGTAAACTCATTACGGCAAGTCGGGAAATACAATGATTTATAAAGTAGACAAAAATTTAAATACAAAGATTGAGTAGAGGCATACACCGTCATAAATCCACTATGTTCGCACTATTCACAACACCTTAATAACTTCAACGAAATGTAGGAAAACGCGCAATTATTGATAGATATGAGCTTTTTATACCTAAGACGCATGTTGATTTGAAGTGTTTAAGAGAGAAGAAGAAGAAGAAACAAAGTTATTTGATTGCTGAACAAATTTTATTAACCATGTTATAAAAGAAGAATCCAATTAATCACTTGCATAATCATATCATAATTTATGGTTTAAATCAAATACAAATTATAAAATCTGTACTATGCAGAATTTGTATTCTTTTCTTTTTTTCTTTTTTTTTTTTATTATTCAAAAACTCGTACGAAAATGAAAATTCAAAGGGAAAAATAAATTCAATAATTTTTTTTTCAATTTAGAAGTATGTATTTATGTGCAGCTTTAAAATGTTTCCCGCTCATAATAGCACATTATTTGCTAACGTTTCCTTCTTCGTTAGACGAATTATTGAAATCGTTACCGCTAGATTCACCAGAATTTACAGCTACATTAGCAACATACAATGCTGGATCAATTAGTTTAGGTATTGGCTTAATTTCAGTTCCGAGTTCTTTTTCAATTCGATGTAAATCAAATCGATCCTCATACGTTATCAAATTGATTGCAATACCTGTAAAAAAAAAAAAAGAAAGAAAAAAAAACAAATTTTCTTTAAAAACAAACTATTCTCTATGCTATTAGTTTTAATAACAAAAGGAAAAACTATAGATATTATTTTGGGTTGTTTACTATATATATACACAATTTACATACCTAAGTGACCAAATCGTCCTGATCGACCTATGCGATGTAGATATGTTTCAGCCATCCTTGGGAAATCGAAATTGATAACTACATTCACAGCTTGAACATCTATCCCTCGAGTAAATAAATCTGAACACACAAGATTTCTACACAAGCCTTGCCTGAAATCATGGAATACTCGATTTCTATGCCCTTGAGCCATTTTCGCATGGATATAATAACAACAGTATCCAAGTTCGGTAATCTTTTTTGCCAACAATTCAACGCGCTGTGTCGAATTACAAAATATGATCGATTGATTTATTTGCAACTTTGAGAATAAAGTATTCAAACAATGAACTTTTTGACGCTCTTGGACAAATGCATAATATTGAGTAACTCCCTTTAAAGTTAACTCTTCCATTAAATTGATTTCATAAGGCTCACGCAAGTGTTTTTCCATAAAATTTTTAACAGTCAAAGGAAATGTCGCCGAAAACAAGAGAATTTGAGGATCCTTCGGCAAATTCAAAATAACATGATCCAGCATGCCTTGAAAATCAAGTGATAAAAGCTTATCGGCTTCATCTAAAACAAGGATTTTGCAATGTGACATATCCGCAACCTTTTTATCCATCAAATCGAGAATTCGGCCTGGAGTTGCGATTATAAGTTGAACTAGAAAAAGATTATAAAATATTTGTTTAATATTTTGTGCATTTTTTTTTTAATCATTTTTTTTTTTTTTTGTTCTTTACGAGTTACGACGTTGTCTTCAAGTGATTAAAAACTTATTATACTTTTGATGCTAATAAATTGACTGAGTCGTTGTACGAGAAAATTTTTACTAAAAGAAAAAAATATTTTTAGAAAACTGAACATAATTTGAACTGAACATAAATTCTAAGGATTATTAGATAAAATAAGAAAGTCTATCTCTAGGCGAGCAAACATCCGACTAGATGTTATATTAGACGTTTATAATTAATTTTTTGTCTAAAACATGACCTTAAGAATGTTACAATACTTTTGTAAAGTAACAATTCCTGATGATTTCAATGCTTTAGAATGAATACAAGAAGAAATAAAATAAAATATATAGTCTGTGGGCGCTCATTAAATACTCGATTTTTACCAAACTAATCAAATCTAATCTAATCTACATCGGAAATATCACCCTTTTTAATCGCTCAGTTTTATTTCTTAGAAGTTTTGAAGGAGCGTTGCATAAACATTGTCAGTTTGAAAAGAGTAAACATCGATCCGAATCTATCCTGATTATAACGAAAGTTATTTTTTTTTTCAAAATCTTTTATTTGAACCGCCTCATGATAGACTTCTCTGCTCTGTTGTCTTTAGGCCATTTGTGAATATATTATTTATGTCCTTTTTTTTTTTTAAACAAAATTCATGCTAATGATTGATTACCTTTTTGATATAAACGGAGTATGTCGTCTTTTAAAACCGTTCCACCGGTTGTAACCATTACTCTAATATCTAGGTGTTTAGCCAATTCAATGCATATTTGAGATGTTTGCAATGCCAGTTCCCTCGTCGGGACCATTATTAAAGCTTGTATCCAATCTTTAGTAGGATCTATCTGCTCTAGAACAGGAATACAATATGCCCCAGTTTTACCGGTGCCGTTTTTCGCTCGAGCTAAAACGTCTTTTCCACTTAAAGCTATGGGAATTGCTGCCTCCTGTATCGGTGAAGGTCGTTCCCAACCTTTTTCAAATATTCCCATCAGGAGTTTCCTTTTTAAACAGAATTCTTCGAATTCATTTCCACGGGTATCAGTAACATCCTAAAATAAAAATTAATTAATAAATACTTGTTCTTAGTTTTAAATATATATATAATTCGGCAAATCTATATATATATTTGTTACTCATATTTACAATGAAAACCATACATACATTAACAGCACACATTAACGCATGAACTTATCTTTTTCGAAAAATTTTCAATTTTAGAAAATTAAAAGAACTTCAATTAGAAATAGGTGTACTGAAAGAGAGTACAGCAGCAGAAGATTATCATGATAAAGATATTAGAAATTGACATAATAACAACAACAGCAGTGTGACCCGGGGATGTATGTTAATGGTTTTTAATAATTTAATTTGATAATAAGAAATTTTGCTTGAACTGGAATTATTCAGCCTATTACGTTACTATGTTAATACGTACACTCGTTTTAAACCGATTATCTTTTGGTGGAATTTTAAGCTTGGACTTCCAACCCATATCATCTCCGATAACTAATTGATTTTCTTCCTTCGCGTATTGTAAACTGAAAAGGAAAAAGAAAACGTTAACATTTGGTTCTGTCTCACTAGAATGATCATCCAATTCTGCGCTAATTATTTGTGATAATTGGATTTTTTATGGTTATATCTTATCTCTGGATGAAGCTTTGCTGTCCAACTATTACAAACAAAATGACGAATGACTTTGTTACACAAAGGATTAAAAAAAAAAAATGATTTCAAATTCTTCTTAATATAGAAAAAAATGATTCCTATTTAATATGCAAAGGTAATTGTCCAATGTTTATCCCTTTTCCCTTGTGCGTATAGTTAATTCATATCAAACGAATACACATACAAATCGTCAAAAAATGGCCATTTTTCCTTTTTTCATTATGACAGTAATGTCTGCAAAATTCTCTTAAATTCTCTTTCTTCAATTGATCAAGCCAAATCGTTTACATTAAGTCTTGTTTTTAAATCAATATCTTACCTTAAAGTCAACATTGGAAGAACAAAGTTCTTTATAAAAGAAATATATGTAGAATACGATTTTATATTTAAAATTAACTTTTAAATATTTTTTCCTTCTTTTCTTCTGTATATATTTTACTTTCATAGCAATTGTTACTTTGATGAAAAATTTACGAATGTCAATTAATTTTTTGTTTTATCCTAACCTAAATCATTCATTCATAGTAATATTTTACTGGAAAAGAAGGTTGCTTTACTTTTGCCAGCATTTGTGGACTGTGGCAACCGCCGCTTTAAAACCTTTATTATACAGCCAAATTGCTGGTCAATTTTTTGGATATTAACGTTGAACAGTTTTTCATAAAGTATCATTTAATATGACAAGTATCTTAGGAGCGTTTCGCTCATTTTCAAAAGTGGAAATATTTATAAAAAGCGCTATAGATTTCCTTTTCAAATAAGCCCTTAATAGCATTCCAAAAGTACAAACGTGGTGACTAACTAAAGCGATCCTCCGAAAACGCTCTTAAAGTATACTGCTATATATATGTATATATATATATCGAAGCAAAGTATTACATTTTGTTGATATTAATGGATTCAAATAAAATCATGATACGATACCTTTTATTGTTGACCATATTTCCATGATTTGAGTTAATTTTTTCTGTCATCATATTAAAGATTCCCTCTTTTATCCTTTTCTTTTCTTTTAAATTAAAGTGAAACCATTCAGTTTGTCCAATAAAAACTATACAGTTTTATATACTTTTTAATATCTGAAATATATAAATTGAAAATCAATTTTAGTTCAATTCAAAAGTGATGAAAAAGACAAATTTAAAATAAGCTAAATATTCAACCATATCTCATTAACAATAATAAATAAAATAAAAATAAAAAATAAAGGAACTGTCCTTTTAAACGGTGGTTTGTTTATGCCTACTATAATTAATATTTCTGACGGTATTCTTTATGTATTCAAACTAATCTGCGTTTACGAACAATGAACAATTTTTCAAAATTCCTTAATTTGGTATTTATCTTAAAAATCATTCTGTAACTTCTTATTTGATAAAAGGTACATGAATTGTATTTTGAAACACACATATGAAAGTTTTATAAATATTTACCGCTAACCCATTATTCATTTGACGTATGTATTTAAAGGTTAGTTAAAGGTAAGGCAGTAATTATTGTTTTCTTCGGTTTAAATAAACTTTCTTGGATATCTCAGATATGCGTAGTTATAAATGATCACAACATTCGCAAACGCATCATCAACTAATTGTCGATAATTCACCAATAATTACCTTCTATTGACCCGTTCTTTACGTGCTAATCGTCGATATATGAAGATAACCTCTATTGTGCATTCCCGATAAATAACTGTAATATTTAGCACTTTAAATATATATTAAAGTCCACCTTCCTTTATTGAACTGTTGAGTTTATTTTATTAAAATTTTTCAATTAATAAATGCCCCGCACATATAAAAGCATTAAAAATATAAAACCATATTTGACGTAGAATACAATGTCTCACAAAGTTTTCTTTGCTTTCCTTTAAAAAAAAGAACAAAAAATCTTTTAACCTCTAAATGCAAGTAGAAGCTTAATTGCAACTTTCGCCGGCACAACTAAAAAAGAACAAAAAAAAAAAAAAAAGAACAGTTATTAGATTGCAACCTTCTGTCAATGTCCTAAGCCTTCATTATATCCTCCATTTTAACAGGTATCAATAAATGACAATAAGTAAGTTTCGTACGGTACGCGGCAACTGCACTTTAAATGCTGCTCACTTTATACAAATGTATTTTAATGAAATTAATGTTTTCAACATTCAATGCATTTTTTACACACATTTTAAATTACATCAACTGGATTGATTAACTTTTTTTTTTTTTGCATTTTAGGCACTTCACGATGAAAAAAACCTACGTAGCCTCGTCAAATTACCACGAATATAGTAAAGCTTCATTGAAAATTACTAATTATTTATAGAATATTTAATAAATTTCACAATACTTACCCAAAAACGTAATATAATTATGTGTTAATCCTTTGCAAATTCAATATTTAAGACAAGGAATAGTTTACCTCCAAATGTGTATATTTGTAAAGTATATGACTTAAAAATCAGAAGTACCAACGTATCAGTCAACACACAACCTATTTTTAGTGATGCTAACTTTATGGCAAAAGAATTCATTGTACATTTACTACGTGCTGTGTTTGACTTGGCTAGTTTCAAATATTAATTGTCAGACTCATATTTTTTTTTTGATTATAATTTTCTATTTTATTTCTATTCGTTACTCGGCTTTTGTTTGGTTTGTGTCCAAAATCCTCCTCGCACAAATTGAAAGAATCGAAATTTATTCACATTGCTCTGTCTTAAGCTTTGAAAAAAGACATTATATAACGTATACCTTAATACCTTAATATTTTGAATTACTTTCCAACCTATTTCATATGTTAATGTCAAATAAAACCGGATTATGGATTGATATTTAGCATTAAAAGCTGCAGATCTTGCTCAAGCGATATCGTTGAGTGGCTATTTTTTTTTATAAATAAACCTATAGTACTCAAGTCATCAATACTTCACTGATTTGCCACTTATTCTACGAAATTGTAATAAAAATTTTAATTGATAATTGCAGTAATGTAAATAAAATCTAAAGGATATTTTTTTATTTTTTAATTTCGCAAATTAAAACAAAACTATTCATATTAATAATAATTATTTATAAAAGCTAAATAAATCAATTATAAAAAATAAATATGCTGTACCCTACAATATGCGATTATCAATGGTATTACTAATCAAATGTCAAAAATTGAAGTTCGAAGTTTTTAAATACGGCAGCGTTGGTTACCCATTCGCTCTTGGAAACAGCAAAAAATATCATGCCATCATGTAACTTAAATCTCTTAGAAGAAAGATTGGCAATGGTAAATTTAATTACAATCTCTAAGTTTCTGATAGAGTAGGGGAAATTTTCCAGTATAATAAGAGAATCGTAAAATTTGAGAGATAAATTGACGTTTGTTTGTTTTACATATAACAAAACATGTGGTAAAAGAAAGCTTGCAAAATGAAATGAGAAAAGAAATTTACATAATTTTAATTTGCATACACAAGTTTCTATTTTCTTAAATAAATTTCTAGTCTTTTATACATAAATATATTTTTAATGTCTTATATAGATTGTTCACAGTTTTAATCTTATGGGCACCACCACGCAATGTTGCCGGAATCGTAATTTTTGTAACAATTATAACTCATCAACCGGCTAAATATAGAGATTCCAAATGAAGTTTTCTTAGATTTTGGAGCATTTTTATTGATTTCTATTGGAGAACGAGCAACATTATGGATTCATTCCCAGATTAAAGCTTGCGTAGAGGTGAACGATTGTGCACCAGATTTTTGTATGGATTTGTACGAACCATCAGCTCGGGCCGGCAAGCGACGCGAAGTTATTCATCAAAATCAAACCATAAGTACTGCTGGAAACAATCAAGAATACACGCGAATTGGGGAAAACTTAAAGTTTACGGTTATAAACCCACAGTTCAATGGCATTCTTTAGACAGACAGAGTGTTGTAAAATCTTTCGAGTTTAATGGAGATCTTATAGTTGGTTTAGTTCAGTATGATAAAACAATATGTTGCTGGTATTGCTTATGGACGAATTCAATGTTTATTGGAGAGAGAAAAATGCACGCAACGACCTAAAGTTAATTTTATAAAAGCGGGGGATAACATGTCACATTTACCCTGCGTATATCATGTCATATTATCCAATATGTTTCCTTTATTATTTTGTATATAAATCGTAATTTATAAACATTTTAATACATTTGCAATTGCACAATTACAAATTAAATATGGCAGGATATCGTGATATAACAAAGATGCAAAGTGTAGTTGTTTATAATAATTGTTCTTTGTTAGCATTTATCACTAATATCATATTTTAATATTTCATGCCCTAATGAGATGTGAAATTAAAGTTAGGATAGAATAAAGATTCTTGAATATCGAAATGTATTTAATTGTCTGCTTCATATAACGGGATACCTTTACGAATTAAGTCTCTACACGCAAAAAGTAAAACCAAACAAGCAAGTAGCTAAATTCGGTATTAAGTCTCATTCTATAAATAAAATATCGTAGTAAAATGATTTTTGTTAAGTCTCTAATGGAAATCACACTTACTTTTACCGCTCCACATTGCTTTTATTACACGGTATTGTATCACAAAAAAATATGCCATATACTTTCAGCTAATTCATATTACAATTTTTTTTCTTGTATGTGCCATAAGACAATCATCTTAATTTTAGCACTAGTATAAATGATGTTACTCGAAGAAACACTATAAATGATGTTATCTCGTATGAAACAGTACAAATGATGTTATCCTATGAAACAGTACAAATGATGTTATTCTATGAAACAATACAAGTGATGTTATTTATAGCACTAGTGAAATGAAATAACTAATGAAGTTATATGCAGCATTAGGAAAAAAATAAAGGTCTTAAATGATTTTATACATATAAACAAAAACGTACTTACTGTCTACATTGTTAAACAGCTTTTAATTTTATAATAGTGTGATGAATTGTACAATAAAAATAATATTTCCTTCTTACTGCGTGCAACGACTTCTTTTTTCTTTGATGCAATGTTTTGGGTCTTTCGTTTGGATAACATTTTTTTCCACGTGAAGCCTTCATACAAATCATAAACATTACATGTTACTGTCGATTTTTAGATCTTCTGTATAAGGAAATTTCATTTTGTGTCGCCACTGATAAACAATGTGACAATATTATAATCTCTCCATTCTAAATTTCAAAAAACTAAAAAAAAAAACAAAAAAAAAGTATTATAATCAGCAACAATTAAATATAAATTTTTTTGCAAATCAGTCATTGTTTGGTTCTTCCCAAAGACGTTAAAATTCGCATTTATTTATTATATATTCCATTGAAGATCTCACACATATTTCGTAAAACTTTGCTTTTCATTTGTTTTTGTCTGTTTGTTATTGTGAACATAAGTTTGTCTCTCACTTTCTAGTTTATTCATGCAATTACACATTGAGAGTTGAGATAGGCACTGTGATATTTTTACAAAATGTTAGCCAATCTTAGCTTTAAAGAATCTCCGCTATCACTGAGGAGAGATTTAAAACAAAGAATACAAAATCAGTTCCGTTTATTTTGCTAAACAAATCGAAATTTAATGTAAATTAATATGCAATATCCAGAGGGAGTGCCATGAGGAATATTGTGCTAAATTAATTATAGGATTTTGTATTAAGTTCCTGTAGTGGCTAATTCACTAACCTAATGCCTAACCTGCCTTACTGCTTCCTTCTCGCCATATATAAAAGAAAAAGAGTAATTAAAAACAGCTTTATTCAATATGACGAAGCTTTCGACACAAATGTTACGCAACAATTTATTAATTTCGATAAATATACAAAATTTAATTTAGATTTTTGTTACATTTATTAATTAAATATTGAAATGGTCAACGTTAAGAGTTTTTAATATAAATGTTAGAACATCGGCGGCTTCTTCAATTTTCTTGGATGTAGGTTTCCCTGCTCCATGTCCGGCTTTACTGTATACTCGTAATAAAATCGGATTGTTTTGATATGGCGAGTCACGAATGGCAGTTTGTAGAGCGGCAGCAAATTTTAATGAGTGCAAGGGACTGACACGATCGTCATGATCGGCAGTTAAGATTAAAGTTGATGGATACTCTTCCTTAGATGATTGCGGTGTACGAACATTGTGCAGAGGAGAGTATTTCATTAGATTTTTAAAATGTTCCTCTTCATTTGGATTTCCGTAATCTGAACACCAAGCATGGCCAATAGTAAACTTATGAAAACGTAACATATCTAAAACGCTGAAAAAAAAATTATAATTGATATATGAAAGAAATATTTAGCGTTTGTTTTATATTTTATATATTCAAAAAATCACTTTTCACGTTATATTGGAGAGTAAACGTAGACAGTGAACTAAGATTTTGTAGTCGAGCAAGGTCGATTAGTAAATTAATAAAATATAAATACATAAATACAGTTGTGATATTGAAGACTTATGTGTCTATGCAGTTCAAAATTAGTACAATAAATTTGTGGAAAATCACAATTTTGTAAAAGTTTTCATTATAAAACAACACAATTTATATCTCGCTGCCATATAAATGGCTATATTTTGTGAGGACACATAATGGAAAGGAGGGTTAAAAATAGTCCCACAACATCGAAATTTAGTACATTTTTCTAGGGGACCAAGATACTATTTTTTGTTGATTAATGGAAGAATATAAAAAGTGAAAAACTTTCATATAAGAACTGCACTAAGTGAGCTTTTATCGCATTCGTGAATATGTTCAGAACGAAACTGTTTCCAACAGTGTTCGTCTTTCTTCCAAAACGTATCGTTGTAACAAATTGCGATCTGTAGGTTGAATATAGGAAGACGAGAAGATATATACCTAAATAGAATAGAACGTGAAAATATATACCTAAATAGATTCTCGAAAAATAAATTTGAACCGACTGATTTAATAAAAGGTGAGCATATCTCAAGTTCTTCTAGGTTGCATACATTAGCACAGAGTGCTGTAGACTCTGCATATACATATATATCAATCAATTCTTACCCAACTTGAGCTACAGCTGCGCCAAAAAGCTCTGGTCGTTGATTTATACAAGCGCATACCAATAATCCACCATTTGATCCGCCCTGAATAACTAAACGATCTTTGGAAGTGTAATTATTGTCAATCAAATATTCTGCGGCAGCGTGAAAATCATCAAAAACATTTTGTTTATTTAACAGACGTCCGCTGTTATGCCATTTTTCACCATATTCTCCACCACCTCGTAAATTTGGATAAGCTATAATACCATTAAAGGTCTCCATGAATATCAAGCCCGTTAAACTGAATGTAGGCTGAATGCTGATATTAAAACCGCCGTAACCGTAAAGTAAACAAGGACGCGGTTTCATCACATCAACTTTTTTTTGTACTATAAACATTGGTATTTTGGTACCATCTTTGCTATTGTAAAATATTTGCTTAACATCATAAGTTGTTGGTGTAAAATCTTGCAAATTTAATTTTATTTCTCGATGTATTTTTGGTTGAAAATCTGCAGTTTTGAAATCGTAACGATATATAGTTCCAGGATTTAGAAATGAAGAGAAATTGAAAAACACTTCCGAATATTCCTTTTTTCCTGATAATGACACAATGGTTCCAATATCCAAATTAAATTTACCAATTAACTTTCCATCATTCAGCGCATTAACTTGAAGGGCGCTCTAAATGTTAAGGGATTAAAGAAAACATTTTTTTTTTTTTTGAGACATAAGGACGTAAGATTAAAATTTTTTTTTTATATTTGGGGAAAAAGAAATCCATTATTTTTATATGAACTTCAGGACTTTAT
>KK351318.1:32638-47855 GCA_000671755.1 Glossina brevipalpis | reverse complement strand
ATAAAGTCCTGAAGTTCATATAAAAATAATGGATTTCTTTTTCCCCAAACCAATATATATATATGACCATGTATGGTGGTACTATATTAAAATTTAGAAACCTAGTCATTTTTTAAAAAATATTTTACCTTAACATCTTGAATATAACAAAGAACAAGCTTATCATTGTCTACGCACTTGACCCAATCTAGGACGTCTTTTTCATGTTCCTGAAATGACATTTTTAATAAATGAACAAAAAATTATCATTTAAAAATGTAAGATAGAATACATTGGGAGCAATTTATACATTTGGTAACAAAATCGAATAGAATGGTCTTTTCCTACTTTCAGAGTAGGGCTGCTACAATTACTAATTTCGCACTTTGTCTTCAAATACTAAATTATTTAGGAGATTGATAGTATAATACACAATTGACAGTGCCAGCAAATTAGATGTATTCTTATTGGCAAATTCCGTCTTCCATGTGAATATCAGAAATTTCAAATCGATCCGTCAAGTCCGATTAGTTCCAATTATAAGATCAAGCATTTGATTTTCTCAGTACCGAAATTAATAGGGCTAAATTGCTGGAGTTCATTTTTGCTCAAACCCCAAAAATATTCTATGCAGCAAAGTTTTAAAGAAATTATTATCTGAGTATTTTGAAGACTTTTCTTCTTGCTACCCCCTCATCTTTTTAAATAGTCGTGGGAAATATTTGTTCTAATTTTTACATGAATAGGCGGCGGCTTTGGTATACAATGGTTTTTGGTGTATTCTGGGCGTGGCTTTAAGATTACATTTGCTTTCAAGCATGATATAATTTTTCTATTTTGCTTACGGAGCGGCAAATGGAGATTTTACACTGTGATGAAGAATATAAAAACTTTAATTTCTGACGGCACAATATACTCTTAGTTTTTGGTGGTAAATTTAAGAAACAAATTAAGTAAATTGTCGATTATGTTTGTCTGCAATTTCTTAACTTAAATAAAAATTAAAACAAAATTTTGCAAGTAAGCCCTTATATGCATGATATGAGTGTGCCAAGATTTACGCAAGGTCTGAATTAAATAGAAAGCAAGAGTTATTTTTTTTTTAATTGTAATTTTCTGATTTAGTCATAATGCTCATAGAATAGGGTTTTGCGTGGAATAGCAAATCGGGTAAATCGCCTCCACGACTTTGCCGACACACACACATATGCACTCTTTTGTCGAAATTACTCCTGAGCACCCTGCTTAGCCAGCTTAATTTTCAAAGAAATATGGTCAGATGACGCCGTCAACGGAAAATCCGCACAAAACAATGACACATTGAGGATGCAATTGACAATTATATATGGATTCTCTGAAGCCCAAACGCCGCAAATTTTGACGATTCACCGTTGGCGAAGTTAAATCGATATTTCGATCATATTCCGTGGCCAACAACATTTCATTATTTTCGAAATATTGTTAAACAAAGAAAACGCATTGCTGTCTCGTATAATGTTCCATTTTTACTAACTCTAAACCTTCAGCTCTCAAACTGTGTTTTTTCTCTTTTGCCTGCCAACTCGTTACCGCACAAATCACAGCAAATTCAAATCTTGCATAACTTTTCGGACATTCTATATAAATTATTTAAAAAAAAAAAAATAATTGCCATCTACTTGCACATTCGTACATGTAGTTAAAAAATTACCCAACAAGAAATAACCCATTGTTGCATATGAGTTCATATAAATACGTAACCTTAACAATTAGTCAGGTATCTTAACATTGTTAATATTATTTAGGTTTAGAAATAAACTCAAAATTACAACTGAACTAGTACTGCATTAATCTATGCTTACCGGTATTAAAGTTATCCAATTACATTCAGAAGGATTTTCAAAATCAATAACAATAACTCGATAATTTGGTGCATTTTTATTCGTACGTAAGTACATTTTGGATCCAATATTTGTTATATACTGTAAAGAGAAATTATATTTGATTAGCGTTAGTAAGTTGTCTTAGTATAAAATACAAATAAACTTTAATTAATTAATGTTTTTATTTTTAAATAATTATTATATTATAAAATCTTCCATAAAAAGTACTCACATCGTAATCTGCTTCAAATTTGTCAATAATTTTATTCATTTTTAACTTCGAAGGCATCGTACTTGTTGTATCCAATTCGGAATAGTACAAGATATTATCACGGCAATCCTTTACAATCGGTATTATCAGATATTTACCGCAGTCGGATACAACAGATTGGCTGTAATGAACAATATATATATAATATATTATATACAAATATTTTTTTTGGAATTCTCACTTTAATAGACTTATTCAAAACCAATAACTAAAATGCACTGAAAGCATAATCCTCGACAATAGATTATAATTGAGGTTTAGAAAATATAATTAAGTGTAATAGCTTGTTGTGAATATTGTTACCGTAAACATAGAACTGATACTTTATTTTGATTTCAATTGTATGATACATGCATTTTCTATCTTGAAAAATAATTTTGATATTTTCTTTTCTTCTAACTGTATAAAAAATACATTGTGTTTTTTTCAAATCATGATAACTCCATTTTCCTATAATTAACTAATATGAGCTTCTTTTATTTATTAGAGAATTAAAAATCAATTTATTAAATAATAAGTAACATAACGGAGCAAATTACGCAAGCAAATAATAATAAGCGATAAATACTGAATTCTAAAATTTTTATAATTCGAATTTTCATATAGACGCACCAGCTTTGTTTTCAGAGATCCTATGAAATATGTAACTTCCTGGCCAGCGCAGATTCGTGTCAATAAACTTATACATCGTCTTAGTTTTTGTCAATAAAGAAAAATTTCTAAGTTTCAAGATGCAGATCAATTTTGAAAACGACCCCGTTATGTCCAATGAAAACGACAGACAATAAATTATATTCTCAACACATACTGACACATTGAATTCAAAAATCAAATTTACCATTTAAAAGTTCGACGGATAGGCACGCGACAGGTAAGACAATATATCATATAAGGACTGTTCTTTGGAAAATTATCTTAAGCCCACTCGAAAATACGAATGTAAAAACGATCACAAACAATCAAGCGGGATGAAAAAGTATTTTGTATTTGTAATTTACTGGTTTGAAGTAGTGAGCTCAACCAACTCATCTCTAGGATGGAATACAATTTTCCTACTTGTGATTATTAATTTTATTGCAAAAAACATCTTGAGATTCGACTCACTTTTCTAAATTTTTTTTGTAATGACTAAACCGGTTTATTTATTCACATTGCTCTAAGACTAACTTTCAGTTGTTACGAATGCAAATAAATAAATTTAAGCCTTACTACCTGTAATGAATGCAAAAAAGCAAGCAATTTTTTAATTCGCTTAAATTTTCATAAACGAAAGTGTATATACGTAAGAAAGTATGACATACATACGCCATGTTGGTTCGTCAGGAAATTCGGCAATTAAAATATCCTCCGTTTGTGGTTTTCCAATGTAATGATAATATAGTTTTTGATTTTCATTTTGTTTTGTTTCAGAACCATCAGTTTTTCCCTCTTGATCTAAATAACACTGGGAAAGATAAAAAATTGAATGAAAATGTTTTTAAATAATTTTACATGATTTTTTTTTTTTGGAATTTTTACTTTTCAAAATGTTACCAAATGCTAAGAGAAACTTACTCCATAAAAGAAACCTTTGTTATCTTTCGTCCAAGATATATCTGAGAATTTAACCTTTTCCAAGACTTCGTCCAGATCTTTGCCTTTTTCAACATCACGAACTTGAATTTTCACCCAGTCAGAACCGCTTTCACTTAAACCGTATGCCATATACTTCCCATCTTCCGAAAATGAAATTTGCGATAATGCTATTGTACCATCCTCTGAAAGAGCATTAGGATCGAGAAAAATTGCAGCCTCATCTGTTAGAGTTTTTTGTTGATATAAAACACTGCAAGGAAAGGAAATAATTTATTTCAAATATAAACCTTAAAATATGACGAGATTTTATTTTCGCGGAAAGAACAAGCGAACAATTGAAAAAATTTACTTTCTCATCGGCATAAAGGCCGAAATGTCATTATTGCTTAAATAAATTGCTTAAGAATATAAATTTATTATTTATCTTTTTTTTTTACATTTAGATAAGCTTTTCCCAAGAAGGAGAGGAAAGTGATTTAATTTCTATGAAACTTTACTGGAAGGAAAAAACAAATTTTCTTCATTGAGAAGGCCAACAGAGAAAAATATATTTTCGTGCTTGATGGACAACAAAAAATGCGAGCATCAAAATAAGAAAGAAGCGAAAAACTTCATCTAAAACAATTCGAAGAAATCATTGTAATGTATTATTCATTGTATAGCTAACTATATTTACTATGTCTCTGATTGAACCTCAAACAATATAAGTCTAAGTAAAATTAATTTCTGTTCCATTACCGCTCATTGGTTGATATTCACAGCCTTTTTTCAACAATTTCGTCTTCTTTTATGATTTGTACATAAAATTTTTGGTTGCGAATATTTTCCTAACGTTAATACCTGCGAAAGTATTAATAATAATAATAGTGTCTTAGAAGTCATAATTAAGCAAATATATATGTAAAAATATATCAGTTAAAAAACTGCCGCATTTTCACTATGAAATTACAGAAATCACCTTTGGTTTTGCAATCCGCTATTCTTATTAAAGTAATAATAATTCCCATGTTTCATTGGACATCCATATTTCTCATAATTCCATAGTTTTAGTAATTTGTCATAAATGCTTTTCCTTTCATCACAATCCAAAAAAGGCTGACTTATTTTATTTTCTTCTTTAACAAATTGCTGAGTTTCTTCAGAATCTGGATCTTCTAGCCAACGATAGATGTCTTTCACTTCTACTCCATGAAATATATCCGACACCATATCTTCTCTGGGTTTTGGGTAAGTGAATCCAGTAAATTTTTTCGGTGTCATGACTTTCAATTTTTTATCACTATTAACTTTTACTGTAAATACCACATTAGCATATATTACTACATATAATATATCACATCTTGTTATCAAATAATTACCGTTTCCTGCAAAAAATCTAAGAATTTTTACTTGAATCCTCGGCAGAATGCAATTTACAATCACTCGCTTCTGAGTCAGCGAAAGACAATTCATCATATGGACCATTTTTAATTTTATTACATCTAAAGATGGTAGATTATTGATAATTATCGATACCATGTTGTTGCAGTTTTATTAGTGTTAGAAGATGTGTTTCATATTTGATTTTTTTTTTTAAATCAAATTAGTTTGTCTCAACGTTATCATTCGCTCTTTGTCTTTCGTTTTAGGATTTTCCATGCTCAATTCGAATTTGGCGTAAGGTATCCATACTTTTATATATTGCGTACGCTCCAACAATCTTTCACATAATTCTCATGCTAGTTCAAATTATCCTTGCGATACCTCGAAATCTATATAAGCTTTCCAAAGCAATTCGGGCATATCTAAACGTGGTTGCTGTATGGCCAATTCACAAATGCCTCCACATCGTTCTGTATCGCCTAAAAGATTCTCCAATTTCGCAAATTTCATTCATGTTACACAATTTTCTGGACGATACTCCAAAAATATCTCGTATAATAATCGGAAGCGATCAAATTCTCTTAGCTGTATTTCTAACTGAATATAACCACGAAATAGTTTATCTCTGCGACACATGCCGATAGCCATGTCGAGTGTTTTGCGTGCTTTATTTAAGTCCTTACATCTTATTTCGAACTGAGCGTACAAAAGCCAAATTTTATTGAAAGTAAATTTTTTATGCGGTATAAGTTCTAGGCAGGTTCTATAAATCTGTCAAGTGCGTTCTAAATCTGCAGTTTCCAATTCTTCAAATAAGGGGTAATTTAGCCACAAATAAATATAACGACGCCAGTAATTTTTCTCATTACAGGGAGGAACGTTAGCAATTGCACGTTCATAGGTCTCGGGTGTAATTTTACAATCGCATTCGCCTTCAATTAGACGTAGATAATCAAACCATGCATCATAATTTTGTGGATTGCTGGCCACTTCTTGTTCATATTGAAATTTACGCTTTGAAACGATTACATCTTCAATGCTCGCCCGATCACCATACTTTTTCTCGTGTATTGTGTAGGCTTTATACAATTCCTTAGTTTTTTCTTTAGGTAAATGATTTAAAGCTTATTTTTGTATATCACACTGGCACAATTATGTTCCTTTTGACCTTCTTCTTCGAACCGGGCAAAACCAATAAATAAACGTTCGTCAATGAAGTCATCGCGAAAAAATTCCACTGCTCTTTCATAAACACGACGAGCACTATGTATGAGAAACCATGCGTCTCTTCAAAACGGGCAAATTTAATCCAATTTTTTACATCCGGATGCACATACACAAACCGTACATATATCGTTCGAGCCCTGTCAATTTCTTTATAACGAAGCTCAAAGTTGACATATGTTTGCCAAGCTTGTTCTTCCGGCTGCAATTCCATCTAGCGTTCAAATACTTGCCGACTACCGACTACATTTTCTAACATCTCTTCGAAAACGTAGACGATAGCAAACTATCGTTGCAAAAATTTCAGAAGCAAAAGGGAACAAAGTCACCCTTTTCATATGCCTTTTCTTTAAAAAAAAATATTTTCAAAGCGCCCTCTAAAATACTGTTATGAAAATTGCCTTTTTTATACCTTTCCTCTTATGACACGGTCCGTATCTCTAGTTTTAGTTACTTCTCAAATATTATTTATCGACTGACTGTTCTAAGCAAAACGATCTGCTTTTAAAACCTACGAAAATCACAAATTCTGCGTCTCTTTCTGCGATACCTGGGAATACTTAATTTCATTAATCCCATTCATGTCAGATTTCCCGGAAATTCTTTGCCAATCTTTGTTTTTATTGCCAGTTGCAAATATGTCTTTTTATGACCGCGGTAGATATCAAATTCAAACGAATTTCCTCTCCAAAGATTTATCAAATTTGTTGGTTGCCTTTTATTAATTTGTGATTTTCGCAACGATATATATATGTATTACATAGCGATTAAAAATAAAGATAAAGTGATTCCGTTTTGAAAACGAGCTATAATATTCATAAAATGTACACCTCGAATCGCTGCTGGACAAACCATAACAGCCGATGAAAAGTCAATCACACGTACGATATCTAGATCTTAGTTCCAAATAGTTGAAGCTACACCATATGTCTCCCTCCCTTAATGCGATGCGAAGTTGTCTTTTATAGAACCTAGAAACTTATATTCGGCTGTGCCGAATCTTGTGTACCCACCGTCTTTACCTTAAATAAAATAAATAAAAAAAAGGGAAAAATCTAAATTGTTATAGGTGGGCGTGGCATATATTTTCTACTTTTATGGAATAGCGTGGAACACAGTCAGCCATCGAATACTATGGAAAATAGTGAGGAAACACACGTACTTCCAGCTTATACCGTACGCGTGGCCTCTGATTGATTTGGTTCATTTTTAATAGCAACGTATGCGAAATAACTTCCAATGTTTCTGCCATATTTGAAGCCGTCATCTTTATTTCTTTGGCCAAGAGAATGTTTACAACAGATATTACGCAAACGGATAGACGGACATACTTAATTTGATTCGAAACTTGAAACTGATCAAGAATATATGTATACTTTGCGGGATTTCCGAAGTTTATTTCTGGGCATTACAAATACCATAAAAAATAATGTAAATTTATCTGTAAATATCACTTGAAACAATTTTTTGCTCAGATATTTCTGACATTTTGCAATAAACACATAATGGTTTTACCAGAAAAACTTTAGAAAAAATTACCAATCAAAATGAGACATGTTTAGCTTAATGAAGGGCATTATGAATTCGGATAAAAGAATTTTGTAAATCTGAATAAAAATGCATAATTTGACTGTCCAGCGTACAAATTAGAGCAATATCGACTCATAATATTTAAAGTAGTAATTTTTCAAATGACTAGGCTAGTGTTACCAAAAATCGTCACCATTGTTAAAATATGCACAATAAATATGTTCAGTGCCTAATTCGACTGCAATCTGTAAAGGTTTTTCCTAAATTATATTAATTTGTAGTAATTACTTTTTTTTTTTTTTGGATCTAGACATACAGGTGTATGCAATAGTATAAAACAAAAACAATTATACATAACATATACCTTTCCGATAATATAGACATTAATGCTGTAAGTCAACGTTTCCAAAAAAAACTTTAGTTTTGTTGTCGCTTTGTCTCTCTCTCTCTCTCGCCCTCCCTATTGCTTATAAGTAAGAGGAAAATACTGACATTTCTTTGTCAAAGACTGGTAGGAAAAAGTCTTGTTTGGAAAATTTCTTTTTCAGAAAATTAAAAATTGTTTTAATAAACTTTTTTTTTTTAGAATATGTGGAATGAAATTTATTATCCGCAAACAGTTTTTTCCAAGCTTTTCTTTAAGCTCTTCAAAAAGATTGCTTGTTTGAAATGAACTTTATTTTAGAAGTTATCGCCCAATCTCTTATTTATTGATTTGTAACTTCTCCAATGCAAATTTCTACAGAGAGAGAGAGTGTTGAAAATTATTTCAAACTATTTGCAAACAAGAACATGCTGGCACAGCTTCATTTAGACGACCGCAATTTGAGCAAGAACGAGTATTTCTAGATTAAAAGTTTGATTTTATCCTTTGGAAGTGCATTTTTTTGCTTTTTTTCCTTGTTATCTCGGTTCATTTATATCGTAAAATGTGCGATTCTCTTTATGATGAGGTGCAGTAAAGGAGGCACTTTAAAGCTAAAACTCGTCAAGGACAGAGAAAGAGAAGGAATATTTAAACTTGGAAAGGCGGCTTTATGAATCTGAAATTACAAACGAGTAGAAAAAAATATTTAAAAAAAATTAATAATTTAAATTAATATATCTATAGCATATTCCAAGGTTTTAAACGCATTTATTTTGATTTTTGTAAACAACTCAAGAGATTTTTTTATTTCTTCTTTTGAATTTTGTACAGTTTCTGTAAAACAACATCCTCTGGAGAGCACCGTACGATTTTTTCGATAAGTTAATCTATATATTTTTTATTAATAAAAATGTTTGTTTTTTGGTCAAAAATTTACGAATATTGGACAATTTTTTCAGACACTTCCTAGGCACATAAAAATTAATATATTTAGAAAATACTAAGGCACTATCAAGATATAGGCATTTAGATTAAATAATTCTTTTTTTTTTTTTTTAATTCAAATTTGGACCAGTTCTGCTGCGTGATTAGAAAAATTTGTCTTCATTGTACTGAACTCAGAAAAATTTTCTTCCTTATATTGAACTTAGAAAAATTGATTGTACAATGAGGAATTTTTTTTCTAAGTTCAGTACAACTAGTGAGTACATTAATTTGCTACTTACTACAACTGCAACAATTGACTTTCTTTAAAGAAATGTTATCGATAACTATAAAGCAATTATGTTTATTAAGCAAACTTTTGCTCTAAAATGTTTGCCAAATGTACTTATCAATAATTAAAACAGAAAATCTACACTATTTGTTATTCTTATTATGAATATTTTTTATTTTAATAATAATACTTAATATATATATATAAGGCAAATGTTATCACGTTTTGGATTTATTTGCAGTTGCAAATTTTTTAAAATAAAAGACACAAATATAGTTCTTGGATTATTTTTTTAGTTAACATGTGCTATCAGTTATTATTAATTCCTTTTTCAATCAAGTAGCTTTTTTTGCCATAAGAAAATTTTCATTATTCTTTGATGAGTTCTTTTATTTGAAACAAAAATCTTATTGCCATACGTGTACTCTATTTAATTCAACATATTTCATTTTTAATAAATTATATGCCAATCTGATTGGGTTAATGTATGTGTTATAAGTTAGTGTAAACTTTTTTTTTTTTTAATAACCGATTAACTATCCAAAAGATTAAAAATATTTATTAAAAATAAATAACTATAAAATATTATTAAACAGGTCCTTCGTCCTGAAAATAAAATAAATTATTATTAATAAATTTTTTATTACTATAAGTTAGAAAAAAAAAAAAACAAAATACAAATAAATTCAATAAAGAAGTCTACATTTTTTCAAACGAATTTAAAAAAACTTTAAAAAAAATAGCGGTGATTGAATGAATATTCATTTATTATTTATTAATTTACTTTACCAAGGAGAATACCTTCAATTTTCAAAATGTATTTTAGAATATATTTTATTCATTTAAGAATTCTGGGCAATTTTGACGGCATGCCACAAAAGACGTGCCATCTATAAAGTCTTCGATAATTTTATGATTTTGATTTGACGGTATGTATCCTGACGACCGAATGAGTATATGTCCCTAAATCGAATAGCAAATTATGAAACAATGATTATATATATATTGTAATTGTAATTTAAATTTGTCCATACATCAAGTCAAAGCTGGCATAAATTACTAATTGGTACAACTTGAAAAAAGGCGCTAACGCGTGATGATTCCGCAACTTCGCAGTGGTGTTTTTATAGATATTTAATATTATTAAAGAACTACATAAAAACAAGACATTCATCCCCTTAGGTAACATTTCACAACAGCCTAGCGGAGAAAAAAGGTCCAACTTCTAATGATTTGTGGACAATAATAAAAGTTAATGGATAACGAAAATTTGGAATTTATTAGGCTTAATCGAAATATATGAAATCCGAGCTTTGGATTTGATTAGGACATTTACCAACGATTTGATAAAAACATTCACAGTTGAACGACAAATTGTAGCCATAGTTAATTTAAACAGTCAAGCAGGCCTTTGGAGTAACCTTTTGCAACCTGCTATCCTTTCAAATTGTATGTATGTTAAAAATCCATTTTCGACTTTCATGTGCATACATAAAGTACTCTTAAATATTTTTTTATTTAGTACTATAAATTTTACCTTCTCTCCAAACAACATGCTATAAGGCTGCGCGGTACGACTTCTAATTTTTTTATTTCTGAAACGAGAAATATATATTATATATGCAAATATATATATACATAATTTATATATCAAAAATCTTACATCATATCCTGAACAAGTTCTGGAGATGAACTACGATTTTGTTCCGATAAAGTGTATGCATCATCAGTTGCTATATCATAAGTTTCGTTACTCTTTAAAGATTTTTGAGAACCACTACTTTTAATACAATTCGATTTTGAGACACTTAAGCTTAACGATTCAAATAAATCGGTTATTTTTTCTAGATTATTTTGTGCTATGAAATGTTGTAACAATTGTTGTTGTACAAGACATTCCTGTTGAGCTTCTTTTAATAAAGCAATACGTTCTTGTAAATGATTTTCTAAATTGACCACTTTGCATAACATATCTACTGAGTTCGTAGATAAACGTTCTAATAAATATTTCGCTTCATCAATATTATCAATTTCGTTGATGAAATTTTGAACAGTAAGCGATCCGCCAACATTGAAATCTTTGCTCTCATCGAATTGTAGCAATGCTTGTTGAGTATTATTAATACTTTCTTGAACATACGTCAGATTAGATTTAATTAAATCTTCTTCATTGTCCAAATCATTGCTACTAGTTGATGTTCGTTTCTGAACGTCTATCAAATCGGATGTTAATCGATCGCGTTCATTCATAAGACGCTCCAATTCATTTTCAAATTGCATCATCATTTGTTTGTTTCGAGCATGACGATCTAAAACATGTGACATATTGTACCATTGTTTTCGGGCCGCACGTGCATCAAAATTATGTGAACCTTCAATTCTTGGTCGAACATTTCTTCTAATTGATCGTTGACTACGTCGTAAAGATGTAACCTCTTCGGTTTTTCTTTTCAAAACTTGTTCTTTTGCTTGCACTTTTGCTTGTAAAGATCGTACCGCATTCTCTTGTTTACGTTGTTCTTTCCTTAATTGTGCGATTTCACGAATTTTTTGCGTTTCCTCAATTCTAAATTTGCTAGCCTGCTCACCAAGTTTCCTAATCAGGCGAGCCTAAATATTTAAGAATATAAAAGAAAGTCTTATGTACCTTCTTCAATTTGAATATAAATAAATTCTAATTAATGTCTATACATATATATATATATATATATATATATATATATATACATATGTCTAAATTAATGAGAATTTAATTATAAACTATTAATATTTATAATTATATATATACAAATAAATTCTGTGTATTCAAATTTTTTCATTTTATAAAATCTTCTGTTGCTACATTCAATTCTACCAAAATATCAGGTAACAAATAACTAAGGCAATTATAAAAAAAAGATGGATGTCAATGGACAGTCTTTAGGGCATGGCATGTCATTTCGCTTTAATGTATCGGAAAAACGTATCTGAGGCTGCGGAAATTATTAAGTTGGCATGGTAAGGGAAATTGCAGTAAGCTATAAAACAGATAGAAAATGATTTACAAGATTTCGTTTAAAAAATATTGTCTTGAAAATGACGAAATGACGACGAAAATTGCATAAAAGTTATCGAAGAAATATTCAACTTCGGCTGAGATCGACTGCGGCGGGGCATTCTTCTTCAGACCAGCCTCCTTTTGATTACCAGTGGTTCATGGCGGTGCAGTCATATTTGCCAGCCAGCCAACTCGTTACAAAAGTTGAAATTCCTCCAGACATTTCTTGCTATTAAGTCGTCATATTTCCTTCCGTTTGAAGACTGGACTCGTTGTGGCGTCTTAGTTTCATCGCTCGATGTCAGATGATGTTGACAAATAGTGGCAATTTCGGAAGTACTTGATCTTTCAAAAATATACAAGAAATTTGGAAAGCGATTTTTATTTCTTAATATTTAAGCTGCAGTGCCAGAACGAATTGTCTTAAGTCCAATATTCTGTATTATTTTCATTTCAGACATTACGATTGCTGATATAATATATTAACTGCGACATATGCAGACGACACAGCACTTCTATTTTCGTCTAATCATCTCATTAATGTTTACTAAGGAATTCAAACTCATCGTCCAATTATGGGAACTTTATACTGATAGCGACTGATTTTCCAGGCCTGCGTGCATTTGAGTACCACTGATGCAGTCATATTTACTAGGAGACAAAAGTTAAAATATGCGA
Organism: Glossina brevipalpis; assembly: GCA_000671755.1. Classification (NCBI taxonomy): domain Eukaryota; kingdom Metazoa; phylum Arthropoda; class Insecta; order Diptera; family Glossinidae; genus Glossina; species Glossina brevipalpis. The sequence continues at coordinate 34,754 of KK351318.1, read as the reverse complement.
AAATGAATCGATTACCATTTCATCTCGAAACCGTAAAACTTCTGTCACGAGAATATCCGTAACCTATCTGATAAGAAGCAAAAGGTCATAGATGGTGTCTACTTTGATTATTAAACTTTCTAATAAAATATGTTTTTAATAAATTTGAATTTTATCAAAAAATATCGAGAATTTTGTTCATATAGATATATGTACATATATATATATATGCTTTAATAGTTTTTTTTATTTTAACTCTCATTTTATTGTTTACTTTACCTTATTAAATTTCAATTCCTGCAATTGAGTTCTAAGATTTTTCAACTTTGTTTCTTGAGATATAATTTCTTGCCGTTGACGATTATGTTCTTTTTGAGCCTGATGAAGTTTTTTTATTTCTCTCTGCATATTATTTATTTTTTGTTCATATTCAGCTTTCACTTTTTTCATTTTATCTGAATTTTGATTATCACCATTTGATCCTGTAATTGGAAGTTATGGATCTTTTGTACATCTATGATAAGAAATAAAGTCCACACACAATCTCGACACATTCAAAGTATACAATGCAATTCATACATGTAATTAATGTAAAGTGATAAGTTTAGATTTACTTTTATAGCGATTTCATGCAAACAGAGTCTTGATTAAATTTAATATCGATCTTTCTCAAGTATATATCTATCTACCAAATGTAATCAGACAGCTCTGAAGGCTCAGACTGATCAATAACAATATATAATTTCATTAGACTCGTTAGTATTACTCTGTACTACTCGATTGAAAGATTTTACATATTCCTTCCATGTGAAGTTACACCACACTTTTAGATATCTATTCCAAGTTATTACTAAAAAAATGATGTGCTTATATTAGTGAGACAGAACACAGTGTAATTATCCTTTTTTCTTCTTTACAAAGCAATACTGTATAATAAGTTAATTTGAGTATGAAAATAGTTAGTATATGGGAATGTATATGTAAATATAAATCTTAATGCAAATGCACCTTAAGTGAATTTAGCTTTTGAAATTCTTTAACATCCAATATTCCAAACAGCGCGAAGATTGATTGAAAAATTTAAGACCTATAAGTATATTTCAATATAGTCAAGGGTCCCTTGCGATGAGTCAAATTATGGCTATAACTTCAACGTAACTGTAAAGGAAAAGGCAGCTAAAAGAATCTATTAGGTATTTGGATGTATTGTCATCAGCGACGTCTATTGATGAAAATAATAAAGTAACACGAAGTATTAATGTACATGTGTAGTATATGTATAAAATAATAGTTTTCCATTTAGTATTTTTGAGTTATTTAGTGTATACAAACGAAAATCATGGAATACTCAAAGCTACATCGGTGGGATCAGCATGGTGTAATGTATTAAAGATTGCTAAAACCGAATGAAGCTGTTACTGCAGATGGCTGCAGATTGAGGACGAGTCTTGCTATAGGTGGCGAATGTCATCATATTTTTTTATATTTTTTTATATCTGCTTTTCGGTTCAATTACATAAGTTTCTATTGCTAGTTTTCGCCAACGATGACTTTCTTTTTTCAGAGCAACTGCTAACAGTAATAATAATAATAATAATACATCGTTATTTGACTTTCCCTTGCCTGTTAATAGCTTAACCTGTCCTGACAAATGATTTTTTTTGCGGCCCGGATCCAGTATAGATCGTCACGATCTAGTAATCAGAAAAATAACGCTCCCTTTCATTTCGCTTTTTTTATACCCGCCACCGAACGTGAAGGGTATATTTCATTTTGCCATTTGGTTTGCAACTACCGAAAGGAAACTTCGGAGATCCCACGAAGTATATATATTGTTGATCAGCATCAAATTTAGAATCGATTTAAGCATGTCCCTCTGTCGGTTTGTGTAATGTCTGTGGTAAAAATTCTGTTGGCCTTAAATATGGATCAAATCGGTCAAAGTACACAAAGGCACACAATACAGCGTAGACTAAGAGCACCTCTCTTTTCGGTAGCAAAGAAAAAAATTGATTTCTTTGCTTCTTATTCATAAGTATGGCACTAGACCTCCCGTAACCACTTTGCAAAAACGGTAATGATCCACCACGCCCATTCGATATAACAGAATAATGAAATTAAATTTTTTTTTTTTTGT
>KK351318.1:16318-32510 GCA_000671755.1 Glossina brevipalpis | reverse complement strand
TTCAAATTTGGCAGAAACATTGGAAATTCTTTCACTGCCACGCCCGTCTATTGCAATTTAGTTTCTCTTATTTGTTTTTTTTTTTTTTCAATTTTCAAAGTCCCCTAAATGCATGTTGTGCACACATACACTTCCTGCAATTTTATTAGCTTGTAATACTCTTTATCCGTAATTGTGTTAATCGGCTTTAGAGACTCTTCCAAAACTAATTATTGTGCATAGTATTTAAATTGATGGTCAGGTTTTAGGGTTTTTAGGGTATTTGTATGAAGTACCTTAGCTTTGCTCAAACGATAGCCACAAAATTACCATTTACTGGACCAGTACACACAAATTTACCAAACATGCTTCCCATTCATCAAACGGTAGACGTTAAGGCTGAAAACTCAATGAAGATTACGGTTATATTCTCGAAAACTTAAACATGAGAAAAGCCACGCGTAACTAAAAACGAGCATTCTGCTTGTTTTAATCTACTTCCACGGAAATACAAACGCCACCTTATTGTGTTTTCAGCCTAACTTACCATTTGCTGATGTTAGCCACAAACGTTACATCTGGTCAAACGAAAACTTTTCACATTTCAGAACGATTAAATGAGAATTTCATGAATACAGATATTTTGAAATACCGTTTGAAGTGATGAGTAAGTATTTAACAAATTATTTTAAATTTCTGATGACTATACGAAAACTCTCCCCTCTAGTATGGAGTTCTTTTTGCAAAAATTGGTGCAAGATTTTACTTATGGAACTGCGTTAAAGTTAGAGGCCACAAAGCTCGAATGGGATATATGGACAATATGGACATTCTTACATAAAGTTCAAAATTAGTATTTTCACATCGAAAAGCTTAAATTTGACACTTGCTTACGAGGAAAAAGAACAAATCTTTGCGGAATAATCATTGAATAACTTTTTAGATTTGACATATCTCTTGTTGGTGCTTTTGAAGAAAAATTTCTTAAATAATTCTCTCATGACTTATTGGAAATTTTAAAATCATTCTTTCTTTATATTTTGGCGGTTTGCTTTTTTCAAAATTCTTTATATACAATAAAAAAATGCAACTTCTTTCTGAAATGTAATCAAATGACAAGATTGGTTTCCTCATGTATTAAAAATTTTAGGAAAATTTTGTCAAATCAACAAATTAGAAGCTATTTATGAATCGAGAGATTAGTTCCTACCCTTGCGCCTTCAGTTCCAATAAATTCATCAAAATCGATATCTTCATATTAGGCAGAGATGCCATCCAAATAAGTTTAAGAAGATTGTTTGAGTTGCAGCAGTTAAATGATGAGTTAATTATGGAAATAAAGATCCAACTGGCCTTGATATATATATATTCATAATTATCCACACGCCTGTAATGAACAATGGACAATCCACAAATAACCAGTGACAAAGGAATTCAATGATGCCAGCAATAAAGATTTTTGAGTTAGTAAAGCCAATGTAATAATGAGCAGCGACTGAAATCGAAGTTTTAATAAATATAAGATTAATAAATAGTTCAAATAAGCTAATAAGCAATTATTACAATACAATCTATTTTTTTTTATATATATAGCAAATGATTTGAAAGAGGCTTCTATCTGGAGTAGCTAAAAATAGGCCTTAATGGTTATAGAATCGACTTTCTTCTCGAACATTCAAGAAGAAAATGATGCAATCTTTTTAATAATTAAAATAATTAATATTAATATAATATAAAGTTAATTAAAATCTATATATATTTTATTCTATGGCAGAATCATTCACGCACATTTATCCAAACCGCATACGTTCGTATTTTATTTATGTAAATTTTACTTACCAATGAATGTTAATACTTCATCTCTTTCTTTTTGAGTATTAATTACTTGAGAACTTAAAAGCATTAATTTATCTTCATATTGCTGTCGCATTAATTGCATTCTTTGTTGCGAAAGTTCCAATTGCTGAATTAATTTAGTTTTGATCTCAATATCATTATTCACATCCTCAAGATCTTCTTGCACGTCATTAGCTAATTACATGAGAAAATAAAATAAAAGTTTTATTAGGTTTATAGCATAAGTTATAAAAATAAATAAAATTTTTAAAATATTTTACATTTACATAAAATAGGATATTATTCACATATAGTCACATTTAGATAAGTTTGATTTTTACTTCAATATAATTATAAAATTTAATACAAATAAAGAAATATTTTTCTTTTTGTTTTTAAGATATAAAAGTGGATGTGAATTAGACCTTAAGACTGACATATTGATATAATGTTTAAATGCAGATGATAAGTACAGAAATACAATTAGAAAAAGTTAAGATTATTAAAATTATATAAGTGAACTTAGATAGAGAGACTAGGTCTTAAGCTTCTCGGCGATTCTTGCCTTCAACAAACTGACATTGAAAAGTAGAAAATAATTATTAAATTAAATAAAACCGCTTATGTTAATTTCCAATTTTAAATCGATTGTGTATATCATTCCGGATATTTGAATTAGTCACAAATGAAAGTTTTAATTTTTTTTTTTTTTTTCTTAATAAGGGAAAGAATGCAAACTGTTATTATACTTACATTTTTGTTGCGATTCCTGTTCACTTTCATCTGAGTCGTTGGATTCCTTATTCGAAGAACGCGTCATCTCTACATTTTTTTCTTTTTCCAGTTCGCGCTTAGCTTCTTTTATAAGATCTTCGGGATCTGAAATGAATTGCAAAAGTTTCACTTAAAACGTACTCAATTAACTTACGTAAGGAGGAATTAGGAATGCATTAAAGCTACAAGACGGCAAAACAAACCATTACAACGTAACTATTTAACCACCTCCTCCTGACTAAATTTTCATTTTTATCCCCCTGAACAGTCATGATGTGCTAAAGTTGTTTTACCTTATATAAGATTGAAATGGAACCGAAGTCGATGTAGTTCCAAAAAATGAAAGAAAATGCTAAGATATTTTTAAATATTGAAAATTGTGCGTTCATTGCTTGCTTTCACGTCTACCGCGAAAAAAAACCCTCTAAAGTGTATTAACATGAGATATTGAATTAAGATTTAGATTTAAAAATGATCAGCACATTATATAAGTGAATTAATGGCATGTATATCCGATTAGTAACGGCTCGTCATAAGCTAGTTTTCTACACTGAAATGTCAAACGTTTTTAAACTGATTAATAATTATTTATATACAGAATATATCGTGAATCTAATAATCAAGCAGTAGAAAGTAGTTAAATTAATTCATAATCTACAACTTTACTTAAAAAAGTGCTCCTTGTAGCTCATAGGCAAAATTTTTCAGCATTAAACTTATAATAATTAATTAATTTTACTTATCAAATAAATTTAACCTATTAATTACTAAAGCTACTGACAATCAAGTCAGTTTTTTTTTCTTTTGAGTGCCAGCTATATTTTGCATAGGTAGTTTGTAAAAATGTATAAAAAACATAAAACACTCGTTTTGGGAAGGAATAAAAATCCTTAAATGCTTCAAAATTCATTTCACTCTAAAGGCATATTCAACAGATTTTCATGAAGAGAGATCCCCCCATCAGTACTCTTTTATCGAATTATATCTAACTTTATAACGGCTTCATTTAGCTCATGTCTAGTTACCTTGGTGTATAGAATGGAATTTAGCATTGCGCATTGCTTCTAAGCCCTTGTCATTCTTTCTGAGCTGCTGGTACATTTCTTCTGATTCAATTAACTTAGCCTGTAATTTTTCAATTTCACTTATATAGCCTTGAATCAAAGTTTTTACAGATTGATCTGTTTCTACTAACGATGGCCAATTATTCATTTCTTTTTCAAGCCTTAATTGAGTATTCCTTTCTGTAAGTATATTGATAGCTTGATTCATTGACTTCAGACGTTGTTGAAGACGTTTATTATCCAATAACAACATTTCATTTTCATGAAAAGTATCGGTCATGAATGTTTTTCCTTCCGTATTAATTTCACGTTTGCCCTGAAATATAATTAAAATGAAAATTATTTAAATAATTTAGGAACTTTTACATTCGTGGCATATTTATAAGAAAAATTATTAGAAAAAAAAGAAGAAAAATATATTAATTCTATATTTTCATATTTAAATACTTTTTTAAAAAATTTTAAATTTATTTACTTGTTTAAGTTCCATTAATTCAAGTTGAAGTCTTGCTATTTCTTTACGCAACTGGGCAATGGTACGTGAACTTTGATCTTGATTTAGTTGAACCTTATTTTTTATGTTTTTGGCACGATTGGCATATTTTAATGTGTTTAGCGTTTCCATGAAATCTCTATCACTCGGTGATATGCATGCGATCATCAATGTTTGACTATTGCCTCCAAGAGAATCTTGGAGCAGACGTGTAAGTTTTGAATCTCTATAGGGAACATGGGTTGCTCTCCTTGATTTATCGCCTAAAGCAGATATGCAATTGCCTAATGCCAGTAAACCGGAATTTATTGATATTCCTTCTCTGGCCCGATCACCAGTAGCGCCAGTTCGTTTAAGTCGTTCAGAACCAGCCAAATCAACGAAATGAAATTTAGACGTTAGTGTTAAATAATCATCTACATCATATTCATTTTGTGATAGACGACGTATTAATAGTGTGAACACCGCATGAGATCGGGATGATTGGACGTTCATTTGGGTTGAAGCTGTCGTTCTAGCCAAAGCACCTTGTTGCAAGTATCTATTAAAATTGCATCCATTATAAGCTTAGTTTAATTAAATATGTATTTTCACATTTGCTTTGCAAATGCAATTTTATTGATTTATTACCTTAACGCTTCTTGAGGATTTTGAATTGGTTTGATAGTTGCTCCTGAAACTGTAATAAGTCCTAATTCATTTTCTTGAATTTTATGAATGCGCCCTTTGGTATAAGGTTCAAGAAGATCAATAATATTCTCATTGTAGAGTTCAATAAATTGGACAGCAATGTTGAATTGCACGGTCTCATTATCGGCAACATCATCAATTGCTTGTAACTGTATTTCTTCTATGCGCGAAAATATATGAAAAAGTGCTCTTGGTATTATTCCTTGTTCCTCTTCAGTTAGATGATAATCAAATCCTGTACCCATTGTATACGTTTTCCCGGATCCTGTTTGCCCATAAGCCAAAACAGTAGCATTATATCCACGTAAAGCTCCTTCTACTAGTTGTTCTACACAATGTTGATAAATTTCAGGCTAGAAAGGATATATAGTCTGTTAATATGTAAATATAGGGGGCCATTGAATACGTTTCTAAAGGACCTGTCACTAAAGTATTATTATATTTATATATGAATTTTAACTCCGTTTTTTAAGAATACTTAATATTAATGTAGAACGACCTTTCGAAAATCTGAAGATAGCGATCATTTCATTCATTTTACCAGTAGTTATCTTATCTTCCTTTTTTAAACTTTATTGGCCGACTTTCACGGAAAAATTTCTAGATTTAGGTCTCACTCTGTTATAAGTTTTTCACAAAATAAATATAACCCTGCTCTACACAGCTACCTATAGCTTTAACCCTAATGATCTGTCTGGCTACTTGAGAAAAATTATTTTAACCTGATACCGGCAAAAGTCGCGCGAAATTTCTGAATTTCCTAACAGAGTACTACCATAAGTCAAGAAATATTTACTTTAAGTAAACGCATCTGCGCCATTTCTTTCTTTTTAAGCAGTTTCAAAAAATTCAAATTTGATTTGAGACAATTACACATATGCTAGAAGGATCCATTCGTTCAAAATGAATAGCTTTAAAAAACGCCTGAATTTTATCGTAGTCCTAGAACTTTTGCAAGTCTTTGATTTTCCTAAAACTTTCTCAAATTTTATTTTTTAATTTTTTAAAAAACGAAAAGTGAACAAATTTTGAATGATGAGCGGAGTGCAGCCTAAATTCAGTAAATTTTCTTTCTTTCTGTATAAAAACATTTCCAAAAATACGAAGAACAAAATTATTATCACTTTATAGAGATTCATTCTCGAGAGGAAAGAAATCGCATATTCCGTCATTTTTATTTTCAATAAATATCTAGTGCTGTCGTTTGACGAGTGCTGGATAAGTTTTCATGGTAATGATGGTAAAAGGGAAGAGATCACCGACGCGTCAGTGAACGTTTCGCACAATGCTGGATCACCAAATTGAAATTTATAAATATTAAGACTTCAAGTGAAAAAGTGAAAGTGAAAGTGAAAGTACGATTTCTTTGCTCTCGAATATATATTATAATTTTTACTTGTGCTGCATCTGTGCCGAATACATAATCAAACGTAAATGCTTTGTCCACTCCAAGATTAATTTGTGGCTCGCTGGGTGTAATCGATGTGCAAATCCGGCACATATCAATTATTTCACGGGAATTTTGGGGCCGTATTCTAAAATTAATGAAAAAAAAATATATTATTTATTACATTATCAATTTAGAAAGGCAACTTATTTTGCGAACCCTTATCTAAATCTACCTGCAGCCAATTGTCGTAAGTTTTATTTATTTATTTATTAGAATAATTGTAAATTAATATTTTAGAAAAATTGATTGATTGATCTAAGAAAAATTGATATCCTCTTCTAAAGATGGCAATTTAGCTAAACGATCATATTTTATTCGCCTTTTAATTGCAAAATATAACATGATAATGTAGATGTAACTTATAGTACTAAATAAAAATATTTGGCATTTTTCATCTTTTTGTGTAAACTGTACTTTTAATGTCATTTACTGGTGTATAATTTTGAATTATTCTATTTTTCTATATAAAATGAAAGCGTGTGAAGTTTTCCTCGTTCAAACGCATAAAATAATTAACACTTTATATATTTTTGTTATTATTGCTTTACCCTTATTAATATTTGGCGATTTCCCAGGGACAATGGCATTGTTATTTAAACGATTACATACGCCTGAGCTGTACAGCCTGGAAACACAAATGACTCTTTCTCAAAATGTGCAAATTGTATTTACTGTTGTAGGAATTTGCATATCCTACTTTCATAGGAAATGGAGATTAAATCTTCATGTTCGAAAGCGTGATAATTTAATTCGAGAAAGATATTTGGCAGATAATTATGAATTAATTCATGGAAAGCAAAAACTATCAGAAAGCGTTCGTAAAGTTATTCAAGCAAGAGGCATTGGGAAAATTATCAAACACGGCAATGACTTCCCCAGGAGTAAACGAGTAAAAGAAACGCCCAAAAAAAAGTATATTGATTAAGAGACCCTTTCTCGTTGGATTCAAAAATTTCTTTTTTAATAAAACGCAATTATCCATTTCACAGCGAGATTTTAAAAAAGTTAATTTTTTTTCGTTTTCACACAAATGTCAAACAAAGAAAAACTTGATTACGCGTACTTTAATCATATTTATCTTGTTACGGACATATCTATACAATTAATATAAGCAATCAATAAACATTCGCATCTCCAAAAAAAAGATTATTAATCGAACAACAAGAATTTAGTGCCAGAAACTAATATTCATTCTGAGCATTTCGGGGGACTTGAATAGAATTCATAGTGCTTCAGTCTTTTCACTTACCGAATAGCAACGCGTACTGAGCATTCCTCTTCTTCATTGTTATCGCTGGACATATTGTTTGCTTGGTAAGAACAGCTCCCTAGAGATTTTCTTTTATTGCAAACTGAATCTTTCTTGAAAATTAGTTCCTTCGGTTTGTATTCAATTTTCTTTCTTTGCCTTAATGGATTTATTTTTAATGGATTTATTAGATAGACAGTATTACTTGGTTTGCTTATACAGGAAGTTGAAGGAATATCTTGCGATCGGATGCTAGCATTGGTACTATCATAACTAAAAACATCTGGTATTGTTTGGTAATCTTCTTCGTAATAATTTTCATAATTATTTATTGTTGCTCTGCAAGACGAGGGCGGTAATTCATATTCATTTATTTCTTCATCATCAAATGAATTGGAAGATGTATGCTCGCTGAGATGACGTAATAAATCAAGTCTACCTGAACTATAAGAATAATCATTTGTATCTGCTTGTGTTGTTCTCAATAAGGAATGCGATGAAGTTGCTGGTAGGGATTGCGATGTGTTGGGCTCATCTTCCTTATAATTATACTCAGTCGAACCGTTTTTTCCACCCACTAATCTATCGCACGAAACATTATTCGACGATACGGGTCGAGAATTATTCGTGATAATTTCGTTATCTGTTTTTAAATAATACTGGCCGTACCTTGACCTATGGGATTTAACACTTGTTGATGAATTTCTTCCTGAACATATTACATTGTCATATTCATAATCGTCGGGATTTGTATTCTCATCGTAACCGGCTAATCTACAAACTTTGGCAGGTGATGGTTTTTCTAGGTATTCTTTGTTAACTCTATTGGAGTAAGGTGGAATATTCTCGAAGTTACGGTTTTGACTTAAATTTGGACGCTTACCAAATTCTCGTTCACTTTCAGAAGTTGCTCTGCATGAATTTACTTGATCCGATGAAAAATAAACATTCGGTGATTGGGATGCTTTATGTATACTTCTACCTTTATTTGGATAAGTTTGATTTCCAAATGTAACTGTTTTTAATGCTGATTCACAATTTTTAACAGCAATATTACAACGTATCTGGCCAAAGATATTGTTTGTTCCTTTCTTAGACAATTTATTCACTTCCTCTTCATCCAGTTTTTTATATAGATTTCGATCAGTTAAAATCGATTTACGACTATTGGGAGCAATCTTACGGGCATCAGTTAAGTCGTAGTGTTCGCTTTGCGGTCTCGTCAATATATCTTCAAAGAAAGTGTTAGCGAAAGATCTGCTTTCCGACGACGCCGTGGTTGCTGTGTAAATTTTGATAATGCACGTCTAACAATGCCGATTTAAATTGATATCTGAAATAATTATCACTCATTAGATATTATTATTAGATTAATAGTAATATTATTATTTTTATAAGGTATTATTGTTATAAATTACTTAGTTATTTAGTTACGGATACACACAATATCCCCTTTTTTAGAGAGAATTGATTCATGAAATATTTTTAATGCTTTTGTGAATTTCTTTTACTGATGTTTGGCTTCAGAAGTTTATTGGGACGTCATATATAAAAGGATGTATTTTATTAATTTTTTAAATATTTCATTAAAAAACATGAAAGCGTCATTGTTTTAATCTCGCCCAAATTCACTTCATTATTTCATCCAAAGTAAAATACATAACGGGAGACATTCCTATGCTATAAAAAAGGCATTTGCGGAAGTCTATAAATGAAACAAACAACTGATTGATTCTGAGTGGGCGATAAAGTCGCCATTTTACATCATCATTTTTCACATTTTAAAATATAAAATTTGTTTCGCGTTATCTTGTAGAATGCTTTCTAATTAATAGTGCTTTCTTTTCTTCTTTTTTTTTGTTCTCATTGAAATTGCGACTGAAAGTCACCATTAATTTTTTTTTGCTAAATGCAGGAAATCAGGAAATAATCCACGATGAATTCATGATCACTTGTTACCTTTTAGGTGAATTAGCAAAATATATACAGGCAACGATAGCATGTATGGAAATTACTGAGGAATTTTCAAAATTCCTGTTAATTTTGCAATTTATAATTATTTTTTCCAAATCTATGTAAATTATACAGAAGCAATAATAAAACTAAGGCAAAAAAAAAAAAAACAAATGAAAAACATTTGGAAATTTTTAAGTGTTGGAAAAGGTAAAATTTTCAATTCATGTCTTTGGGAAAGACTGCCGCAATACCCAGCTTCGAAGTCCTTTACTTATTGCTCCGGCCTTATATGATGATTTGCATATGCTTGCAGATACTTCTAACATTATTGTCAAAAGGATACTATACATTAATTATAATTATATTATCGTCTTTATATCTCTTTTCCTTCTCTCGTTTTTCTTTTCTATCGATAAATATTTGATGAATAAATAAAAATACACGTACGATATATGCAATAAATCCCAAATATTAACATAACATACTTTATCAGAATTCAAAGATGTTTTGCATAATAAATAAATGTTAAAGCTAGAAGCTACACAATAATTTTATATTAACAGTTTATTAATTAAAAGATATTTATAGCGGTTACAAACGGATTGCGTCGCAACAGATTGATTGTCATTTGTAAATTTCTTTCATTTGTTATAAATGTATAAACCATTGACAATGTATCAGCTGATAGCGCCGTCAATGCGGCAACTTATATATTAGAGTTCAATTGACAGTCCGGCCAATTTTAATCCAAATAATAATGCTGTAGCAAATAATCTAATCATACGTCATTATACTTAATCTAGACTCTCTATCTTAAATTCAATAAAATAACAAAAGAATTCCTTCTTTTTTTTTTATCATCGGATATCTTTGTCTAACTTCGGGAACTTTCTGCACCCTGGTTCCGTTTTATTGGATGAAAGATAAAAAAGATAATTGTTTAGGACTTTTAATTTTTTTATTTCAAAGTATTTCTTATCCGTTATTGTGCCCTTTCAAGGAACTTCCTGTTACTTGCAGAACTCGTAAGTTCTCATATTCTTTATTAAACAAATAGAAATTTACGATTTCCTTAGCAGATTGTTATGTATCGAAATTAATAACAAGTAAAATTTTATTTATACTTTAAAGCAATCTGATAAAGTCCATTCTTTATCATAATATTTGCACTATATGGGAGGCAACAGCTTAGAGAAACCAACAAACGGCAAATTCAAGTTTCGTAAATTATCACCCATAACTTGCTCGAGTGCGGAACATTCAATCTTATTAAGTACAAATACAAAGTACAAATGTTAGGATAAAGAATAGGCTTTTTATGGTAACGCTTTGATATATTTGGTGAATTGACTTTGAGAGAATTTTTCGATCATTTCGAAGAAAATATTTTTTTGCCGTATTCAAAGTTAGTTTAACATGCCCAGTGTCTGGTTTTAGGAATAGATACTTCCTTATTTTGATTAATTTTTAACATGCGACCTTTTGGCCTGTCCATGATTCGCTTTTATTATTACTATTGTTTTCTTTTTTTAAAACTTCAAAAGTGTAACCGGTGATGTGGTTGTGTAGACTTTTGATTTTTTTTGTTAATTTTTGTTTATTTGTTTATTTATATTTTTTTTTTTTTTTTCTAAAATATCTCTTTGCAATTTGTAGTTTTTTCGTTCTTCACATGCTCCAGTGCAGGCAAGGCCATTTCTGGTTGCGGTGGCCAATATTGTTTTGATAGTGAAACAATTGATCGGTTTTTTTTAACAACAAAACTCTCAGAAATGATTAGATTGTATTAAATACAAATTATCGGTTATTCTTGATAGGAACCCAAATGACCAATTAAATTCCAGAAAAATTCTTTTTTCGAAAAATTTTTCCAATTTTCAAACAGACTTCTTCCGTTGATCTTTTTTAATGTATATTTCCTTTTAGACTTTTTTATTTTTTTCTTCTTCTTCTTCTTAAAGTATTCAGCAAATAACAACAATAATTTGCTGGGTTGCCATAAAAAAAGTTTTTGGCTACGAACACAATAAAGACGCGCTTACATTCCAACAAATTCTAGCATATGTAGAAAGCACTGGAAAGAACACAACAAAGTCGCGCATTTTGATTGTTTTAACTTATCTCCCAGGCATTGGGAATGTAAGTGCGGCTTAGTCCAATTTTTAGTTCAATAACTGATTTCTTTGGTCTAAATTAATTATAATAATAATAATAAATATTTCATTAGTAATCGAAAAACTTTTAACGTATTTAAAAATTTATCTACAATAAATTTTTTCGTGAAATAATTGATAATCACGTCTATACAATTTTTTGTTCCTAAACTTTATTTTGGTTACTAAAAAAAGTGAAAACATTATAATCTGCCAAGCGTAACAATTAATTACTTACGCCATTTCGTCTAATACCATTCTTCACTTACTTTCGTAGGAAATCTTGAAAATTTATATATATATACGATGTTGTTCAAAAAATAGGCTCACGTGATCCAAACTTGGTATAATTATTAAAATTTATGTGCATTTACTATTATTTTATCATAATATATTAAAATTTAAACCTTTTTCCATAAAATGCTTGCTTTTTATAAGAAAATCTTTAGGGAAAGTTTTTCAAAAATTCTAAATTTTTCATATTTATATACCTCCTAAATACTAGTTTCTATCGATTTTTAATCGAAATGCGGCATTATATAAGAATTGATCGTAAAAGTAAGCTGAACAAATCCACTTTCAATAAGCTTCGTTCTTGAATTAAAACCCACGCGTACCAAACTTCGTCAATATGCAATTGCAACTGCAGATTGAATACAAGAGCACATTAGCAATTCAGAAAATAGTTCTGAAACTGTCGGTGTAATAAAATGTTGGTGTGTCTTAAGACTTTCTGAGTGTTACATATATCCCTACATAAATCCTGTACTATGGGGTAAGGTATAGACTCATAACTTGCTTTGAAAGAATCTTTTTTTTTTTATAGCATTAATTTACAATCTACGAAGATGGTAGTAAGCAATGATAGTAAGCGTTGTACCACAACGGGAACAATATCAAAATATACTTATAGTGTATAAATAATTTAAAATAACCGTTATAAACTAAGAAGATACAACAATCGATGGACAAGTTAGATCAATTACTAAATCCAGTGTATGTTATGATGCCTTTTCAATCTTCTTATCCATTGGATTCTTCTAGAAGGCGTATTGTCAAAGTCTTTACATAGTTACTCAGTCTGACGAAATATATTGAAGTTGAATATTTAGTTGGCCTTGAATAAAATGAAAAATTAATTTTTCTTTAAATAATTAATATAATGAAATAAAATGTGAAAATAATACATAAAATAAATTTATAAGAATAGATCGGTTTTGCGAAGCATGAAATTTTTTACCTCAACTATATCTATAGTCTGACTTTCAACATTAATTATGGCTTCCAAATTGAAAAGGAAGGAAGTAAGGAAGTATATAGATTGAAGCTAATTATAATTATATATGTCATGTAAAGGGAACAACATTATTACTAAAATTTTTGAGAAAGAGAAATTGATATGATGATCATTTTTTTTTTTTCTTATTTTGAAGACAAAAACGTTCTTAGTGTGATACTTTCCGAAAACTCCAAAAAAAGGCGCTTAGTATTAAAATAAGTAAATCTAAGAAATACGTAATACAAACAACGAATGCCCGAGTGTACCAAAAAATTTAAGATCAAACAACAAAAAAGAAATTTGATTTTTTTTTTTAAATTTCAATTTGCAATGTTAACGTATATACTTTATTGGATAAAAAATAATTAGACAAATTGACGATTTTTTAAATATTCTAACATTCCTTGGACATTCGCATTTACATGGGACTGCGAACTTTGCTGCGAATTTAAAATAGAACTAGTTAGACCGTTGCCTCCATGAAGTTGTGTCTGCCCATTAAATCCTGAAAAGATATGAAGATTTCAAACATAATTAAAATATTATTCAATTTTCAATTGAATTTTTTTTTTTTTTAGTATTATAAGCCAAAAGAGAATATTATGATTAGTTGATTAGTTTTCATTTATTTTTGCCTCGAACACTTCTTCAGTAGCAGTTTTACATACAGGTTAGTGGTGTTAGCGTTATTTTTAACTGATATGCCAAAGTATGCGGGCATATTAAAATACTTTCGTAATTTGCATTTATTTATCTATATTGAAAGTACATATATTCTTGATCAGCTTGAAATTTGTTAATGTTTTTGTTTATATTTACCAGCGGGAGGGGCTCGTCCATTTAGTACACCTTCTAAAGAACTGATATTAACTTCAGATCGATGTAGCTTTTTTTATTCAAATTATTCTTTTTTTTTTTTTTTAATTTTAGAAACTCTTTTATTTTCCATGCCGATCTCCAAAAACACATCGAATATATGTACAAACAAAATCATTTTTCTTGACATTACAAAATATAAAATTTTAAATTCAATTCAAAAATATTCCATGTATACAATCAATTATACCCCATTAATGCGTGTAAAGTTTGTGCGAAATAAAAAAATATTTAACTTGCAAATTGTCTTCACTATAAAAAGACCACACAAATATCGCATTAATTACATTTAATATTTTTGATTTAAATTAATCTCTCTGAGTTAAAATCTAATTTGGAAAGAATTTATGATAGAATTCGAATTTTAAAGAACATTTTAATATAATAATATATATGAATAAATATTATAAAAATTATATACAGAGAGCTTTGGATTAACGATACGATATTGATCGGATAGACAGAGAATTTTCGTCTCTTTTCTTGCATTATATCTTACCAGCAAGTCCAGCGGACTGCTGTTGTTGAGCCATTTGTTGCATAAAAATGTCCTGCTGTTGATGTGGCTGCATATGTTGCGTTCCAATCGATGTTTGTGGTGGAAAGGTAGAAAATTGGCGAAATGAGAGTATAGCTGGGTCCATAGCAGTCCAATCATTACCAGTATAACCTTAAATATAAATTTTTTGAAAATTAAAATTATCTCATTTTTTTTTTTTTTTGAATACGGTTTTTGATTGCGCAAAAATGAGTGCAGTTATACAAATCTAGAGAAAGTATTTGCTTTTTAATATTTTATTATTTATTCGTATGGAGCCAAATCTGTAAAGTTTGGCCCTAGAAAAAGCATAACAACATAACAAATACATGTGTAATTATAGATGTATATAAATAAAGAGATGTCTACGTTTATTTACCTTTTTGGGCTCCGGTATTTTGCATTTGA
This sequence comes from Glossina brevipalpis, assembly GCA_000671755.1. Classification (NCBI taxonomy): domain Eukaryota; kingdom Metazoa; phylum Arthropoda; class Insecta; order Diptera; family Glossinidae; genus Glossina; species Glossina brevipalpis. The sequence continues at coordinate 17,765 of KK351318.1, read as the reverse complement.
TTTGTGTTCATTTGACGAATTTGCGAATCATTAAGCTGCTGATTTTGCTGTTGAAAACCGCCCAAATGCGTATTCCACGTATTATTGGATATCGGTAATTGTTGTTGCATAGCCTGTCCATTTGCATTCCCTGTAGCGTTTGTATTTAAATTCATAAATGGTAAAATTTTACTATTGTTTTGCTGTATTCTGGGAGCTCCAAATCCATATGAATTCATAGGATTGAAGCCGGGCGGTGGCATACGAGCTCGCTGCATATAATCTAACATTTGTTGTTGATTATTCAATTGTGACTTGTGCTGTTGCGGCTGTTGAAGATGTAACAATTTTGATGGGCCAGCAGCAGAATTGTTACTCGCATTTATGTTACTATTCTGTTGTTCTTCCTCATTTTCAATTAATTCGGCTAAGGCTTTTTGAGTTTCAATAAAAGGATCAAATCCTAAAGAGGCAAAATTTAATAAAATTTAATATTGGCTATTAATATAAATAGTTTAATGTTAAAATCTAAAAATAAAATTCAAAAATAATAAGATTATTTTCCAACAATGGCAGTAACAACGATGTTAGCATTGCTGACTTTAAAAAAAATACTTTTTCAATTAAGGCAATAACATAGAAATAAGAACTAATATCATCTTTGAAGCATTTAGAAAAACTTCGTCTTTTACCTAAATCATCATCCGTATTTGCATTTTGTATAAAGTGATTTTGCAAATTATTTGTTTGCGATTGCAGCGAATTATGTTGGGAATTTTGCGTCTGTTGTTGCTGTTGCTGCTGCCGTTGTTGTTCTTGTTGCTGTTGCTGCTGACATAACTGTGAAATGAATGTTATATAAACCAAATGTGTATACAATAGTAAATAATTTCACCATTTGATCGAATTTTCCAAAGAATCTTTGTTTTTGAAGTTGTTGCTGTTGTTGTTGTTGTTGTTGTTGCAGAGAAGCGGATATACCTGCGTTAAAATGTGAACATATATATATATGTATTTAAGATTTCAAATGACATAGTATTATCCTATCAAAGAATACAATCTGTTTCTGGCAAATCCTTTACATATCTTTAGACGAAAAAGCTAAAAATTGGCTCCATTTGCTGATGTTTTCTTATGGAAAGATTCTTTTATTTTTTTCTTTTTTGCAAATAACAATAACAAATGTAAGTTCTGCCCATTGGTAACGCATCGCTCATTGAGGTCCCTTTTCAATAAACTATTTTATTATGCTCTCCTTCTCTTCCTCTCGCTGTATATATATATATTGATTCGGAATCAATTTAATCTTGCCTATCCATTTATTTTGTATATATATATATATATATATATAATATATATAAAGATAGGCAAGATTAAATTGATTCAAGCATATTTAAGCAGCATACGTATATATATACATATATATGTATATAAAAAGAGAGAGGGGGAGAGAGAGAGGAGAGAGAGA
>KK351318.1:6000-16066 GCA_000671755.1 Glossina brevipalpis | reverse complement strand
GAGGGAGAGAGAGAGAGAGAGAGAGAGAAAAAGAGGGAGAGAGGGATGGAGAGAGAGGGAGAGAAAGAGAGGGGGAGAGGGATAGAGAGAGAGGGAGAGAAAGAGAGGCGGGAGAGGGACAGAGAGAGAGAGAGAGTGGGAGAGAGGTATGTAGACAGAGAGTGGGAGAGAGGTATATAGACAGAGAGTGGGAGAGAGGTACGAACAGCTGGATCTATCCTATCATATATTTTGATTCAGAATCAATTTAATCTTTTGATGAAATTTCGCAAGCTTTAAAATCTTGAGCCAAGGATCAACGCGATTCAATATAAATTGGAAGCACAAGTACTTTTAAATTTCGTGTTTTTGTTCAATTTGTCATTATTGAGTTTATTTCATCGTAAACACGCTACAAGATTTGAAGTCAGATTGAGCCAGGTCTAAATTGTCTACTTTTGGTCAAATTTCCAAGGTCTCAAGCATTGAAATTTCATTTAATTTTCTAAATTAAATTTGAAAATAAAATTATCTAAAAAAATCTGATATTTTTCACTATATTCCTATCAACTACTACCTACTACTGCTTTATCATAGGCGAATATTTGGAATTATCCTCAAACATTCATTAGAGGGCACAAAAAGATCACTAAAGCATCCTGAATTAAGATAAGATAAGATAGATATGGAAGATATAAAAAATGAGATGTTTTTACTTACAATTTGCATCAAAAAGTTGAGAATGTGAGCGACTGTTTTCTAACAGAGACATCATGTGCATATTGTCGCATAATGGAACATTTCCGTTAACCGAGAGTCCAGCGTTGTTTAAACACTGCCAAACAATCCAAAACAATATCAGAGAAAATTGATTCGATTTGAGAAATTTATCAATAAGTAAGATGACGGATAGATAGATTTTTAATGTTGTAAGTTAAAGCTTTAAAAAAAAAAAGCAGGGAAATAGAGTTCAATAGAGAAAGTGTGATATGAACTATGAAGTTGAACTATGAAAGTTTCGCATACCATAAATATCTCTCATTCTGAAAACTACAGCCATTAAAAATGAAATCGATAGATTGAGTATAACAATGGATCGGGATGAATTTACTAAAATCTTATTGGAAATTCATTTGTCAAGAAAGCTATCAAATTTTGTCAAAATGGGAAGACCAGGTGGGCTTCCTTCCAGCACAGAACACATGGGAAGCATGTCCCCAAGAACTTGGAAACAACTCTTAGAAATCTACGTTATCTTGCGAGATGATGTGATGATCGAACAATACATTTTTCTTTTTTTTACTTTATAGTTTATATCCCTAGAGATATAATTAATTATATAATTAAATTAAAATAATTACTTACACTTTGCATTTTTTGTTGTTGATTCTTGTGAAAATCAAAAAATTTCGACATATTTGTGCCAAACAGAGAATTGTGAAAAGAATTCTCGTTTGAATTTTGGTGTTGTTGTAAAATTTGATGTTGCAACTGCTGTTGTGATGGCAAATTTGTTTGTCTGTCGCAACCAGTCAAAAGTGAATTTGTTACACTTTGCACATCTATTGAAAAAAAAAATAAAAAATTGCAAGTTACACATCTGCATATATATATATTTTACTTTAAACACAGACCGTGATGATTTCTATTGATTTGTGCAAGTCCAAGAGAGTTTAAGAGACTATTACGTTTTTGAATCTCTTGAAAGCGATGAATATCGTCTTGATGTTGAATGTGCTGTTGCTGTTGGTGAAACTGTTGCTGTTGTAGCTGCATTTGATGCTGCAATTTGTCTTCCATTTGTTTGTTTGTTTTGGGTAAAACACTTTTGAATGCATCCTCCCAGTCTAAAATTGAAACATTTTTTTTTTTTATTAGTTGTAAATGCCGTTAATCTCAATATTATTATTTTTTTCTTATTTAAGACACTTTGGAATGAAATAATTTCTTGTTATAGTTAAAGAAATCTATTGAAGTTAAACTTCTTTTGGGCGATAAAGATTATTTTAAAATTTTGTTTTAAATTCTGCTCTTTAAATAATGATTATAAAAATACGCTTAAGAGCAAAATAGATTACGTATCAGGAAAAAGCAAATAATCTTCCTGAGAAAGTTATAGCAGATCCCAGATAAATTTGCTGTCTATTTTCCGGCCTAATTTTTCTGATAAGGTAACAATTCATTTACGATTTTATTCGATGTACAATGGAAAGAAATAACATTTCCAGCTGTACATCTATAAAAGATAACATATTCCAGTTACGTGTTATAGATTCCATTATTACATAGACCACTTGTAGCATAATAGGCCCCTAAATTTTGTACGAATAAATGCAACGTACAGAACGACAGACTTTATCGTAGACCAACCTTTTGTTATACCTACTGATTCAAAATCATTTTTTAATTCAATTAACTGTCCCCGTCTTATGGAAATATTTTCATCTTTAATAATTTTAGTTTTCATAGCGAAATGAATGTGAACAAGTAAGAGAATTATATTCGACTAACTGTGCCTAATCTTTTATATCCATCACCTTTAGGTAAAAAAAAATTTTAATAGTTGGGCGGAGCTGATTTTTCCTATTTTTATGCAATACCGTGGAAATTTTTATTGTGTAGTCTATGGGCAGTGAGAAAAATGACCAGAAAACAGACGTGTTTTCAGCTTGTTTAATACAGTAGGCGTGGCTTGTAATCGATTTGGGTAATTTTTAATAGCAATATATGTGAAAAAACCTCAAATATTTCACTCAGACATGTTAACTTTTACGATCTGAAAAATGGCTATTGCACGCAGCATTACACAGACAAGCAGCCAGACGGATGGATGGATACATTTGGGTGGATTTCGGATATATACACTTGCGGGGTTTCCGAAACTTCTTTCTTAATGTCGCAAACATTTTCACAGAAACAATTAAATTCGAATATTTTATGATATCGAATGGGTTTGATCTATGCTTTCCATTTTTGTATAAATACTAGAGGAGAGCTAGGTCAATAAATACAAACAATTTTATAGGCCTCCCTTTTTCTTTTTCTCCTTAAAAGTAAAAGCATTCTTAGTTTATGCCGTATAGTGGGCGTGATATTTGAAAGCTTTTGCCAAATTTGAAGCCGATATCTTTAGGAGAATATTTACCACTCACAAACATTACCCAGAATGACAGACGGACATGCTTAAAACGATTTTAAATTTGAGAGTAATATATAGTTTGCGGGATCTCTCAAGTTTACTTCTGGATGTTGCAAACAAACTCACAAAATTGATTGAAACATCTCCCATCCTTCGGCAGTGGATAGAAAAATTAGGATGGGACCGAGTTATTTCACATAAACAAGGTTCTATATAACAACAATATCTAATTTGCATTTTATGATAAAAACTCGTATAAAATAACGATCTGTCATAAGAATTTGTTGGTTGATCTGTATAGATCTATCTTACGTCGTATTTTAAGAAAATAATATATGGCTAATGCCTCTGTTTTACTTGTTTTATTTAAATTTTCCTAAAGGGACCTTGAAAGAAAGGTAATGCGTCTATTATAAATCACTGAACTCTCTTCTGATGTATATTGATTTTCATAAAAAATTTTGTATTTTTCGTCAAACAATTACAAGTTGAGGAACAATCATAGTTCCACATTTTTTTTTTTTTTTAAATGTAGGAAAGAAATGGATGAAGCCTGTGAGTAATAAGGTTTTTATAAAAGCTTTTTGGTTGAAAAATTTAATTTTGTATCACAAAAAAAAAAACAGCACTTTTACCACAAAAAAATAAGGGAAAATCCAGACCCATGTTCAATTTATAGCTGCTATATTGCAACCGATGACGAGGAAAGCACTTTTTAAGTAAAACAGAAATCTGCGGAAAGGAAAAGAGTTGCCAAGCATTTCATCTTAAAAGAAGATATTCATAGATTATGGGAAAGGTAGAAAATATGTGACTCCGATTTTTAAAAAGTAATGATTTTAATCTTTTAAAAATTTTTGTACGTCATTTTGTTTATTTACGTTTTTCGATTTACACATGCATGTGGAATAACTTACCATTTGTGTTTAATGTGTTGTTCTGATAAACATCGATTCCTGCAAACAATTGTAAAATTTTTATTATTAAATTTTATTTTTTCATAAACTCAACAAACTCTAATATAATATTAGAACTGACTTAAAAAAAATAGAAAACTTAAAATTTTGTTATATAACAGGTAAGTAGATAGGATTAAAATTAAATGAATTTTAAGGAGCCTGACTAGTTTTCGATAAGTTGCCTAATATGATGATATGATGATGCTCTCAATATGATGTAACGGAACAATTTATTTATTATATTTTGTTTATTATATTTCATTATCAAGGAACATATTTAAAAATAGAAAACTCAAAATTTTTTTTATATATCAGGTAAGTAGCTAGAATTAAAATTAAATGAATTTTAAAAAGCCTGACTAGTTTTCGATATGATGTCTAATATGATGATGCTCTCAATATGATGTAACGGAACAATTTATTTATTATATTTTGTTTATTATATTTCATTAGCAAGGAACTGATTTAAAAATAGAAAACTCGAAATTTTGTTAAATATCAGGATTAAAATAAAAATGAATTTTAAAAAGCCTGACTAGTTTTCGATATGATGCCTAATATGATGATGCTCTCAATATGATGTAACGGAACAATTTATGTATATATATATATTTACTATAATTTTTTTTAAATTTTTTTCATTATCAAGAAACATACCGTTTATAAGATCCGGTAAATGATGATTTGCTTGATTAATTTGTAAAGGAAGTGCCGTTTCATCAATCAATTTATTTTTCAGTAATAACGACTGTTGAAAAGCTCCAACACCAGAAGAAAAGAAACTGTTTCCATCAAAAAGGCTCAGCTTAGAGAAATCTTCTAAAATGACAAATTTTAATTAATCGTGCATTAAATGAAAGAGTTTAGAATTAATTGTGATAGATAGTAAATTACCTAATGGAAAATCATTTTTAACTAAGTTCAATGCATCGTCATTACTATGATTTAATAATTTATTTCTGTTTGCATTATCGTTTTCTTTTGCATTATTTCCCTTATTAATGTTATTTTCGACCTCTTCTGAATCTAAAACGTTATTTGTTAACATTATATCGTCGGTTGTAAATTGAGAAATGTTATCATTACTTTCATCTGATACGTTTTCCTTTTTGTTTGTTAATAATGCATCCGAAAACATTTTTCCCTCTGTTTCTGTCGAACATGTTTGCCCGCTATGAGAATTATTTTCTATGAAATCACCGGGAGAACTTTTTCCACTGATACTTTCATTAGTCGACATTGAACTTTCATTACTGCTACTGCTACTACTGCTGCCGCTGCTCGAGCTAAGCGAACGCTGATCATCATTTTTAGTAGTGTTCTGTTTGTGCTGTTTATTTGCGGAGTTATGTCCTATTCCATATTTTGTATAATCATGTCCTTTCACGTCATTTTCATTCGAATAACATAAAGAGTCTTCTTTACGAAGTATCTGACGATTTGATGTATTGTTATGATGTTTATCTTTATTCTTATCCGATTTAGATTTGCTATCAGATGGAGAATAATTATCATCTCCATGAGAAGCAAATGATGAGGACATGCTTGTGTCCATATCCTTCCCCACTGAATTTGTATTGATGTTAATAGAGTTATTGGTGTTGCTACTTTTATGTTTTATTTTAACAATTTTATCATTTTTAGATTTCTCTACTTTGCTGCTGCGGTCTTTTTTATTTTTTCCATTATTATTACTATTTACAGCGATAGTTAATGAAGATTCTCTTGTGGTAACCGGAGAAACAGACAAACTTGGCCAAGCATCTTTTTGTTGTGCTGTAGCAACAACTGATGCCACCGTTGATGCGCTAGTAAATGAAGGACCTGACATGGATGTAGTTACCAGGCATGAAGAAGACGTTATTAAACTAGGCGCATTAGCTAATCTCCCATTTTCCAAATTTTTAAGATTTGTACCAGCCGAGTTTTGGCCATTGGAGTTAGAACCAGATGATGCAATCAAAACCTCGTGAAGACGTTTTTCGTACTCCTGATGCTTTCCTTGATGCATTTCCTAAACATAATGTTTACCAAAAAAAAAAAGAAAAAAAAACAATGTGATTCAAAACAGTAGGTTTGTTTGTTAAAATGAAAACAAACCTCCTTAGTAAAACTTGCTTCTGGATCACCTAGTTCATGCAAATACATGCAATCACTTTTGGGACATTGTTGATTTTTCATAAAATGACTGCAATATTTTGTCGTTCCCAGACTAGTTTTCATAAGCCTCCCATCAATTGTTATATTATTTACACTTTGTATTGCACGCAACGCGTCCGTATTATGTACATAAGTTACATAGGCCGAAGCAGAAGGGCCCTTAAAATAAATATTAAAATTTGGAAATCAATTTTCAATCATATTTACAGATAACCGAGATCTCTATTATAAGCGTTTAAATTATTAAGAGTAAATTTGCCCGAGCTGGAGGCAAAATTGTCAATCTATTTGTGTTATTGTTATTTAAAGAGAGTTTCGTTGTCAAACTAATCTATTTCTATATCTCTAAGAGTCATAAGCTTTGAAGCTTCTGTGAACAACATTCCACAAAATTCTTAAAAGATTCGACCATATTCTTTCAAAAATGGAAATGATTTTGTAATTTTCTAAGTAGTTATTGAATTTTTTTCTTACCTTGCTTTTCAAAGTCTCATAATAACGATTTAATTGAAATTCAGGTATTTTCCCATAGCTTAACCACAATTCAATACAATTTTTATACAATGTATCATCATAATAGAGAGGACAATTGCTGGGAACAATTTTTATTCACTACATATTTTTAGTTTATGAAAATTTAAAATACATCGGCTAAGTATGGGGTTTGTCTCTCTGCTCAGACATTTCATTATCACTTTTACTTTTCATTTTCACTTATAGAAAATTTCAGATCGATATTTACTATTTTCTGGGCTGGTCAACTTTTGAACGCGGATGGCGTCATTTTTAAACCTGGATCTATCTAAATTGTTGAGAATATCGTAACATTAGTATTTCGCCTAACAATTTCCCGATAATACAACAAAAATTATACCTTGTTTCTATACTATTTATGAGAGGACTTATAAGGAGTCACACAAAGCGCACGAGCTAACGTGGCCTTTCAATATATCAGATTCAATTTTCCTATAAAAAATTCTGTTATTCTTCACATAAAAACATCAATAAAGCTTTTTTGCCACATAAATGCTTAATTTTTTAATAAGAACCCTTGGAACTGTTACACATGCGCAATGAAATTCACCATGTTTTGGAAACTATTTTATAGGTGTTAACTTTCCCATAAGAATTCTGCAAATTTTACGTACTACTGAATATATTTAATGTATTAATATATTATTATATATCAATTAATAATCAGTACACCGCAGCCGATGGACTACTAGATATAAACTTTAGCAATTATTAAATAAATAAATATTTTCTTTCCCACAAAAAAAAAGCACTCAATTTTAATACATGGCGTGGAGGAGTCCAAAAAATGGGATCTACACGGCCAAAATTTTGTACAGTTAATGTCTGCCTCAAGTTATTATTAGAGACTTGTTTTCATCATAAAAGATTACAATACAGACGACGTCTTTGCTACTTTTTCCAGTGTGGTCATAAAAATGTTGCAATTGGCGGCTCTATTTTCAAGCATCGATGTAGCCAACTTTGTCAAAATAGTTTGAAAATTTGCGAATATGTAATTGCGAAAAAAAATGCATGAACAAACTGAAAAGATTTAATCGATTGCGAAAATGAATCATTAAAATATCTAAAAAATTTCGACCTCTAAATTGAACACAAAACTATATGGATAAATATAAGAGATTTAGTAAATAATTCTGAATCGATCGGAATAATAAAAGTCGGAGCAAGGGTGTTACATACATCCGCACAAACTTAATAAATCCTTTTTGATGTAAAGTTATAAAAATAAATGCTTCACTTGAGAATCTTGTCTGAATAAATGTATGTTTGAATAAAAGAAATTCTTCTTGAAGAATAACGATACTGAATGAATAATAATATAATGATGACTCACCTGAATTCCCGCGTACGTCGTACTGGGATTAATTACTACCTTATGAATTTTTCCGTACCTTCCAAAATACTCGTGTTTTTTGAGCATCTGTTACGACAAATTATCAATTAGAATAGAAATGATAGAGAAACTTTATCATTCATTCACTTTTTATTGTATTATATATATATATTATATATATTAAATATATTATATAAATTAAATATATTATATATATTAAATATATTAAATATATTATATATATTAAACAAAATGATTTGCGATTAATATATAAAAGTAGAAGAAATTAAGTAAAAGAGAACTAAGGTATGATTTCGACTTGTATATACAATTTTTTTGTGAGACTCGATTTAATGCATTTCGCAGAAACATTTCATAAATACTTACATCAGCATCAGCGAGCCGCGGTGGCAAACCAACCACAAACACCAAATTCTTCTGTACAACACGAACGTTAGCTAAATGTTTTCGATTTTCCGTGATTTTTTGCTTTCGCTGTTGATCGCGTTGCCGTTTTTGAGATTTAAACGCAATCATCTGAAATGTAATATTAAAAAAATAAAGAATTTTTTAATTGTCTTGCCACGAACTTTGCGTACCCATTATCTAAATATATAATAAAATTCGAAATTTTCATAAACCGTTCAAGATTCGATTTTTACACAAAAATATAAATAAGTCATTCCAAACTAAGCACATTTTGGTTTATTTTCTATAATTTATATTATCTTTGATTTTTATATTTCAGAAACTGTCGCCATATTTTCGAAAGCCAACTCGGCTGTGCCCTTCCCTCACAAGATAATCGTCCAAATTTCAATCAAAAAGCAAATAAACAAAACTTTACAGATTACGCTTTCACGTGTATCAGCTTAAATACTTCATGGATTCCCTAAGGTCCTTTTGTGCCTATTATATGCCAAATAAAATATTCAACATATCATCCGTCAGTGGTTAAGAAAAATGGCTTATATATTATATAACATCTATATGGACTGGAGGAGAAGGTGTTTTACTAAAAATTTCATTTAACCGATTTACCTCTTCTTGTGTTAATGGCTTGAAATCGGCTGGATTTTCAGGATACTCCTTTCGACATGCAGGGCAAAGCTCATTCTCATCCGTTCGTATTCTGTGCCAGCAGAACCTGCAAATCTATATAAATATTTGCAAAATATGCGAAAATGAACACACACAAAAAAAGAAAGTGGAAAAGGGGTACGTAAATTTACGTACCTGGTAGCCGCAAGTGCAAGGGAAAAAGTTCAAATCGTCAACTTCGAGTGGCTCCATACATAAGGGGCATTCTACAACCTCGTCGATGCTGTTATTCAAGTTGTTCATTTTAAAAATTCGCAAGATTCGCAAGCAACTTTGTAATCAATTAGTATTGTTGTATTTATAACGTGGTATTATATAAGTCGTATTCTCGATTGTTTTACTTTCTTTTAATATCACACAAATATAAAAACGTCTCTATTTTTTAAAACGTTTTACGATCGCAAATTACCCAAAATACTTTGCAAGAATTCTTTAACGTTTATTGTTCACCGAATACTGAAAAAAATCAAAAATAAATTTTGACGAGTTTTCAAAGAAAAAAATATATTATAATTAAATGTAAAAACATTTAAAAAAATGTTTACGAATTATTTGAATTTTTACTGCAGGGTTTCTCATGAAAATAACGAAGCAAGGTTAATGAAACCCCAGTATATTTGACTTGGGAGATTTTTTACGATCAAATTGTATTCAAATCGTCGTCGTTTGATAGCAAACGCAAGCTTACAAACACAATGCATTGGAAGTTTCGCCAAAAAATTTCAATGTACTTTTTTGGTTCTTGCATGTCTCTCTCTACAAAGTGTTCTATTTACTTTTACTAAGGGCAAAGACTTTTCTTTTTTTTTTTTTTTTGATATAAATAATTCATGGACTGAATCCTGTTAGATTTAGATT
>KK351317.1:219245-231296 GCA_000671755.1 Glossina brevipalpis | reverse complement strand
AAAAAAAAATTTTTTTTTCAATTTTTGAGGCAAGGGATAAACAAAAGATAGATCTATGTTAAGTCTTTCTGACACAAATTTATAACACCCTGTACCTGTACAAGTGGCGCAGGGTATAACAAAGACAAGAAGATATTAGTAATTAAAATACGAATATAAAGGCAAGAAAACATAAATGTTTATGGATCAAGGCATTAAACAAACTGCAAAAGGAAGCGTAAAAAACCAAAAAATAGATAGAATAAGATAAAAACACAAAAATCTTATAAACGATTCCAGAATCTGATATAAAGACACATTTAATAACATTTTCAAAATTTTTTAAAAATATGACAAGCGCTTGACAATTTAGGAATGTAATATTTAGCAGAGTCAATATAAGAAAGATCTCGTAAAGTGATCTCATCAAGATATTCTACGCTATAGCTTGAACTGTGACTTGGATAAAGTGTCTTAGTTAAGAGAGAAAACGCAAGTATTCCCTTCTTATATTATTCTTATTAGAATTTATTGCTCGCTATAACAACACACTTACCTCTTTCTGTCCTTTACAAGTATTCAAAAAATTTCTCAAGAATATCCTTTGAAATCTTTTTAATTTTCATTTACTATTCATTTAATTGAACTAAAATGTGAATCGAAATTTACAAATAAACAACATTTTTAGTCTGTCTGTAGGTCTTTGTATGTTGTTGTGTATGTATGTAACTGTTGATTGATCAAAAGTAAATATTTTTTCTTTCTTTTTCTTTTCTTTTAATTTACAGACAATAACACACACACGTTTACATATATGCAATTCATTTTATTTTCGTTGAATTATTTTTTTCTTTTTGTTTTTTGTTTTTTTACATTACGTTCAAACGTTTTGAGAGGTGAGACAAAAAAGACAAAACTTTCATTTTAATTACAAATCCAATCACACGAAGGAATATTTTGTATATATATATATATATATATATATATATATATACATATATATAAAGTATGTGAGAAAAAGTATGTGATTTTTTATTTTTTATTTATTTTTTTTTAATATTATAATATTATTCTTCTACACATCAATAAATTCGGCCACCGCAAGGTGGCTAACAATTGTTTTTGAGGAGTTTTCTTGTTAAATTCTATATAAACTCTGCTTATTGGTACGACCACACAAGTATGTAAGAAATCTACAACATTTATATATATATATATATATATATATATATATATATATATTTATACATATATATATATTTGTCTGTGTGTGTATGAATAATTTTCTTATATATTTGTGTAAAATCTCTACAGAAAATGAAACTTTTCTATTTAATTTATTAATAATGATCTCGGTGTGTAGTTTACCGCTTTACAAATACATACATATATACATACATATGCCTTTTACATAATTTTTTTTTGTTTTAGATTTTATCTGAATTTATTTTAATTTTGTTTTTTTTTTTTTGTTTTTGGAAATTGTTTGCTGATTGGTTCTGTTAAAGCAAAGAGAAAACAAATTCTATTACTCTTGTCTTGGTTTCTCATCAATTATTGATTTCTTTTTAATATTTACATAAATATCGTTGAAAAAAGTTATTCCTTGTTTGTGTATAGGTTAGCAGAAAATTCACCTGTTCATCTGTTTCAGAAATGTTCTTTAGTTGTTATATATATTTTTATATATATATATATATCTTTTGTCGATTTTTACGAACGAATAATTTATTAAAAATTCCAAAATTCTACTACAGCGATTGTAAAGACTTTTTTTGCTTTGGATTTAACTTTAAATTCATTATTTATTCCCTTATGAACGTTAGCTCATATGAAGTGAATTAGCCAACAACTCGAGGATTTTTCAATAACATTCAACAAATTGAAGGAAAAAGGCAAAAATCCAATGTGATGAAATTCCAAAAACATATTCATATTTCATATGTAAATGTAAATAAATATATGTTATATATATATATAATAACATATGTATATATACAATACAATACAATAAACAAATTGCTTGAAAATGGAATTCACCGGCTTCGTGAGTGTCTATAAATATATATAAAATATATAAATATATGCAATGGCTTGCGCGCTTTTGTACCCCTCTCTTACGGAATTTCGGCCTCAATAGAAAGTACTGATTAGCTTCTTGCAGCTTAAAATTAGTATTAATTTTCTGTCCGGAACGAAACTCTTGTCTTGCGAAATACCGGCTAGAATAGAAACCCATAATTATTTTCTTGTAGCTTAACCATTTTCTGCCCGAAACATAGTCCTTGGGGGCAAATGGCGTACGCTTTTGTCTTAAGGTATTCTGAACTGAACTGAAAACTCTACGTTTTAGAGATTCGGTTATGCCAATCACGGTATCTGTCTGGTTGGCTGCTATTAGACCATTTTAGATCGGCCAAGGTGAACACAGTTACCTTATCTTAAACTGTATTTATTACACAAACTCACAACGAAGAAAACCGATAAGATAGAAGTACAGTTACCTTGTCGCCAATTGCGGTCAACATATCATTGCAATACAGTTATACCGGCAGCAGACATATCAGTAACAAAACAAAAAAAAAAGTTAAGAAACATCGCTGCTCTGCCTGGCTGTCACTAAATGTTGGTTTTTCTTTTCTTCATTTTTCTCTTCTCGACATTCTTAAATGCTAAAATAACAAATTATTATTATAGGATTTATAAACAACGAAAGCCTATCGAATAAGTATCTAAGATTTCCCGCCAAACAATAAAAATTATAATTGATTAAAACAAAAACGACGGTCCAATTCATTACTATAGAAATTTCTTGGATAGCACCCTTGGGAAGCTTTAAGCGACGACACCAGCTAAAGATAACTCGTTATAATATATGTGTACATAAAATATAGACACATAATTACATAATATATATATATATATATATATGTATATATACAAAATATACATATATGTATATATACAAAATATACATATATTAGGTTGGGGAAAAAGAAATCCATCCAATCTTATATGAACTTCAGTACTTTGTTTAACATTTCGAATTGGAAAATAATGGATTTCTTTTTCCCCAATATACAATATACATATATATATATATATATATGTATATATATGTAACTACGTAGTTTTACAAACTGACCTTGTCACATATGCTATTCGGGAGCAATAGCTCCATTAAAACTCTGAAATATCAATTTTGTTATGAAACGAGGAAAAGAAAAAATGTTTTGCGACTTCTGAGGTCTCTGTGGTGAACAGCATTGATATTGAATTAAATTTTTTTTTTGCCCCAATCAATCAATATTTTATAAGTTATTTGCGAACTGTGGCCATCAAATTTTTATTATATTTTAAGTATTTTGTTCAACAATGGAAAAGCAATGAAAAAGCTCCCTTCTTACTAACCCTAAAATGTCGGTTTTTTTTTTCTTTTTCAACACTTTACCGCACATATGGTGGCAAATTTAAATCTTGCGTAATTGTTGGGGCAACCCTAGATAAACACAGTGTGCAAATTAATATATTTTTCATCCTTAGGCGTGTGTTTTATACAAATCTCTCTCATGGATTTATTTATTATTTAATTCCGTTTTCTTTAGATAGAAAACACTGTATGTATGTATGTATGCTAAGAAGACAAATGATGAGTTTGTTGGCTAATTCAGATTTCAAATTTTTTTGTTTTCAGTTTGTTATGTGGCGCTTGATGTTAATTATATAATTTTGTATAAATATTTATCAAAAAGTTTAAATGATTCTCTCTTATGATTGAACTGAAAACTATCTGCACAAGTTTACGGACGTTTATGGATACAGTTCAAGTGTATGCTGGTTTGCAATTTCTAATCAAAGTTTATTTGATATTTTTTTTCCTTCTCTGTTTTCTTCTTCGTCTTCTTCTTCTTCTTTTTTTTGATCAAATTCCATATATATAGATTTGCATAACAATGTAAATGTTTGGAGAACTAGACTTTGTTTTATATATTTTTATTTTATTTATTTGTTTATTTATTTATTTGTTTATTTATTCATTTGTATGATACTTACTTAACAAACTTTAGAAAAATCCTTAAAAAAAAAAAAGTAATAATTTGCTGGCGCATTTAACAAATAATTAAACGGAACACATTGACAATTATTTAAATGTCAAGCGAAGCAAAATTCTTTGTAATAAACATTTCCAATTAATTACTAATAATGACGCGTTTTGTGGTTTTCTCTTATTGTGTGTTGTGTTTGTCTACAATTAACGAATTTGCATAATTTTTTTTTCTCATTTTTTTTTTTTATTAATTATTTATCTAAAAAAAAAAAATGATGTTTTATTTGAAGAATTTTCGTTTTGCTTTAAATTTCTGGAATCGTTTTTGCACAGTCTACAGTTTAATTGACAGAAGTTACACATACATATATACGTAATACAAAATTTCTTAATTTCTTAAAACAATTTTTTTTTATTATATTTTTTTTATTATTTATATTCAAGTTCTTCCCGCGTTTTGGCATGGATTCGATATAAAAAAGGAAAAAAGAATAATTTTAAATAAAAAGTGATCGTAAATTTAGTAAGAAAATGAATTGTTGCCTTGAAAGTATATCCCAGAGACTTAAGAATTGATCAAAATTTATACTAAAACCTTAAGCTGTAACCTTTCATTTATGATATTAATAGAATTGTCATCATGGCCTCAAGTAACCCTTAGAATATATAGTCAAGATTTTGAACTATTCTCTCTCTGTCCCTTTATGTGGGATGATTTATTCGCCCGTACGTCCTTAGTTCTAGTTTGTTATTCGGGCATCCCCTCGATCGCACAAATTCGTTATACGAAACTAAAAATTGCCTATTTGATGGACCTATTGAAAGGGAAGTGATTTATCCACAGTCAAGTTTATGGTTTAAATTCGTATTAAATATTGATTTGAGACTCAATAGGAATATTTGTGAAGATTATTCTTATGCGGACAAAAAAGAGCATGGTCTGCTTACAAATGCGTTCATATTAGACAAAGATCTCGAATTTTCATGCTGTAAAACATATTGGTTTTAAGTTTGATATAAAAATTCCGCAAAGCCAGTGGGCCTCGACAGATCCTGTTTATATTAAAAAAAAAACTGCAAACTTCTATTATATTGGTAGCAATGGTCTCAGATAACGATCGACCTCAAATAATTGCCCTATAATTTACAATAGATAGCTCTATGAGTTACAATATGACACTTGCTAGAAGCATTCACGAGAGTCATCCACAGTGAAAGAAAGGTTAGTGTATCGATCTACAAATGTGACTATAATTTACAAAAGTCAAATTTCCAATTTGTAAGAGATGTTCTTAGAAACAGTGGGCTTTGACAGACCCAGTTCACATTTAAAAAAAAACCGGAAAATTTTATTAGCATCAGATAATTACCATCAAGAAGGCGCTTTAAGGTAAATGTAGCTTTCAAACTCTGTAAGATTTGTAGTTCTTTTTCGTGAACTAAACTTTTTTCTTGTATTTGGGAACGTATAGGTTCAAAAATTTTAAAAATGGTTTTATTCATATTCATATTCATGTCGAAGCAATCGTATAGCTTCTATTTGATTATTTAGAGCCAAAAAACCTAACCTTAGTTCATATATTCTTATAGAAAAATTCAAACCGGGTAACCTCAACCGATCTACGATCTATATTAAGACTTGTTTAGAAAAAGTACGGGAGCTGCCTTGGAATTTATAATGAATATGATCTTATAGCTAGAATACTAAGAAAAATTATTTAAAGTGATGGGTAAAACCTACTCAGGATTTCCTTCAAGGCGAACATTACTTTCTTACCTAATGTCAACTTTTTATGCGGCCTTTGCTTTTTTTTTTTTTTTTTTTTTAGTTTAGAATTAAAGGTATAACTCAGTGTGAGTACAATTATTGGCCGGCGTTTTCTATGGTTTTCCAAAGTATGTGAAACGAATTCGGGCCTTCCAGGTGAGAGCCGGATACCAACTAAACATTTGCTTTAAAGCCATCTGCTGCTGTTGAATGAAATTTGTGAACTGTGATGTCTCATTTTATATTGAATACTAGTTTTTAGTTTTTAAATTCATTTTGAGGATTTTTTTTAAGTGTTTTGTAAAGAAAACATGTATTTGGTACACACATTTATGATACGTATGTGTATTTGATAGCTGGATAACCGTTTGCTAAGGATACAATTCAAATAAATTGTTTTTTTTTTTTTTGGTCTCATTCAATTTGATATAATTTTTCTTTTATTTCGTTATTTTTTTCTTTTTTTTTTTTTTGGTTTAAATACTAATTAACAAAATGTTTTTATATATTAAGTATAATACACCTCTTGTGTGTCCGTTTAAATACTAAATAGGATAATAGCGTAGTGGTGTAGTAGTGGACATAAAGGTATGTTTTTGAAACAACAATTTTTTTTGTTTTTTTTTTTTTTTCGTTTTCAATATCTAACGTGGATGCTATGGCAAGCTTTATCTATGTATAATTTTATTGTTTTTGTTCTCTAGTCTTTGTTTTTTATTTTTGTTTTTATTCTGATTTTTATTTTTTAATCTTTTTATATATATGTTCAAAATATTTTAATAAATTTTACAAAACAATTTTATTCTATATAAAGCTCAGTAAGTACATAATTGTGTTTTAGTTTAATATCATTGTTTTCATCTAATCATGTACACAGCATGTATATATATGTATAGATATTTATATAATTTATATGGGGGGTTACTCATAGGCATGTGTGCGTGAATTTAAGCGTTTATTGTTAACAACTACTATACATATATATATATATGTATATATATACATATATGTATATATATATATATGTACACAATGCTAAGAATGCAAGAGTCTGTGTAGGGGACTATCTCCTTAGAAAAGGTGCAAAAAAGTTTCCTCTAATCGTTTTTACCGCTACATGTATATAAATGTATGGTAGTTTGTGTGTGTGTGTGTATATATATATATATACGCTCGTATATTTGTAAAAAAAGATTTTTTTTTTTTTAATTTATGTATTAATTATTTTTTATACATTATGTATTTAGTGAAATATTTTATTATTGTATCACTCAATTAATTTAATTTTTTTTTTATTATTATACATTAATTTTAGAAAAAATTTGTGTGCGTTGATTTTTACGATCTGTATTTGAAGTAATGAAAAATGAAATAAAAACAAAAATGAAAAAGAATTTAAAAAAAAATGAGCTCATGGGGACTTTACACATCAATTGCTGAGGTGGGGAAAAAACGAGAGAGAAATTGTTGTTGTATTCGATCAGAACTTCCAAACGTTAAAAAGATCCCAATAAATTTTCTCGATACCTTAGTTCAAGTTCAATTCAGTTCGATTCAATTCCATTAAATTTAATTTAATTCAAATCAATTCAAATAAATTAAATTCCGCGAAATTCAAAACAAATCGATTTCAAGAAAATCAATTCGATACTCGCGTCGATTTCATAGAATTCAATACAATAATCCACAATTCCTTTTGAGTTCAATTTGAAATTGAAATTTCTTTTAATTTAGTTGAACTTAATTCAATTTAAGTTCATTTAGTTTAATTTAATTTAATCTCCTCGTTTCATTTAGTACAATTCAACTTCAAATCGATTAAATTCGATAGAATTGAATTCATTTCGCGTGAATTCAAAACACTTCAATTTAATGAACTCAATGTAATTCAAGTCTATTCAGTTCAACTTAATTGAAATTAATTTCATTTTATTTTAATTCAATGTAATTCGATTCAGTTAAATTAAATTCAAAAATGAATTTTCTTTGAACAAAAAAAATTTTAAATTTAAAATTCATTATAGAAATTAAGCATAAAAATCCGTGTGAAAAAAAACACTAAACAAAATAAAAAAAAAACAAAATATTAAACGGTCACTAACTGAACTGGCAGTAATTAATTTAAAACTTTATTTCAAGTGATAGAGATACCAGCGTACGCCATAAAACAAAATTCGGTACGCGACCTTTTAACATTTTTACTATAACAAGGAAAGGTGTCTTACTAATTTGTACAAAAACAAAAAAAAAAAAAAATATGGGATAGAGACATGAAAAATGATAAAAGTAAAACATAAAAAAATGTTAAGAGTAAAAAATTAAAAAAAAAAATCATGAATGTAATACATAATCATGAAAATAAATAAAATGATTTTAAAGAAATGATATCGATTTCAATTAAAACTTATTTTCCTTACCCTTTCATAACATTTAACGAATCCTTTTGAATACAAAGCAAAAAAAAAAATTTTTTTTCAAAAAAAAGTGAATTGAAAATAGGATATAAAATCCTTTGAAGTAATACCATTGAAAAATCCTATGCTATTCCCTATAAACCATTATAACGTAGCTACACTTGAAATTGGAAGACAATCGATTAAAAATCGAAAGCCCTTAGAATATCACAAGTTTGGAAAAGGTAATTAGGGAAAACCCGATTAAAGTTTGAAGAAATTTTAAATCTAAGTGACTGCATCGTAAAAATCAAATTTTTGATCTGGATAAAGAATTCAATGCTCAAACGACATTCTTAAATATTTAAGGAACCACTTATTATACGATAATGTAAGAAAAAAAGGATTAAATAGTAGTATCTCATACACGCAGCTGTAGGAAGTTTTTTGGTCTATTTAACTTAGATTAACTGTGTGACAATTTCATATCAATACGGAAATCCCTTCTTAACCAAATGACTATTGTTGTCATTGTCAAAACGGCTTAGAATAGAATCGTATTCTAAGAAATTATTTATAAATAAACATTCCAAATGAAACGTCTCCCACGTTTATGAATTTCTATCTAAAACCCACAAGCCGAAGATAGTGTATCTTGTTCCATTTAAATTTCTCTTCTTCATCTAGAACTTTAGGCCAACTTTGAAGCTTTGTCTGGTTTCAAAAAAAGTGTATATCAATATAGTTCGAATAGTCTTCAAAATAATAGACAATAAGTTGTCTTGTAGTAAAGGAAGACGTACTTTGGAAATTCGGAAAGTCAATCTGCGGATTAAAAGAATAACTAGACTGAGATCCTTGCGAACATTTAAATAATTAAATAAATCAAAACCCGTTTTACATCGAAGATAAAGAGAGTTAATGTAAAAGAAATTACAAAATTTAAAACTTGTATTTGACCTGGAGGAACTCCTTACGACCTATTATCTTAAACATTTATATATAAATATTAAAATTCTCTGAACTCGGAAACTAAAGGACTGTGCTCACAGTAAAAGTTGTATTCTATATAAGACTGATATATGCAATATTAATATGAATATTTCACAGTTAATAGGCGTGTCAGTTCTTAAACAGATTTTTTAAATGGGCCTGGAAAAGTTTTTGTATAAGAAGATTCGTATTATTACTCGGTATAAGCTGCAAATTGTAGTAAATATCGGTAAATATTTAGTTTTAAATCGAAGTTTATAGGTTACTGTCCGTTTATTCTTAAACGCAAGCTTTGGCTTTAAATTAAATATATGTTTATCTTTGTATTATCTTCAGAATTGTGATCGTAAGCTTTACAAATCAATAGATAGTACCACGGACAGACAGGACTAAATCTTACGCTACTTAAGAATATATGTACTTTTTGGAATTTTCGCTGCATATTTCTGGTTGCTAGTAATTCAAGGCCATAAAAATGATTAATGTTTTGTTTGTATATATTTTAAAAAAGAAAATTGAATGAAATATTTGGGTAATTAAAAAAAAAAAAAAAGACGGAAACTTCGCATTCCGTTCTATTCAATAAAATAAAATTTCTTATGTTTACCAATGTCATCCGACATGATCGATGATCACATGTAACTTGAAATAAAATGTAATTTTTATATATAAATATTTTCAATAATTGTTTTTATTTTTTTTTTCTTCTAACACATACACGTTGACGTTAAATTAATAGAGAAAAAAAAGTTAACAGAACATGATTTCTAATCGAAAATTAATGCTGATGATATAATAAATTTTTATAAAACTTTGCAAACAAAAATTTCTTATTTTATTTTCAATATTTTGTTTATTTTATTTTTATTTATTCAAAATCATTCGATGATTTGAAATTGAATGATATAAAATATAAAAATAAGACAAGAATTTGAAAGTTAAAATTTAATTTAAACTTAATTACACATGATGCCGCTCTAAATGAATATTCTTAGGTTAAAAAAAAAAAAAGAAAACAAATAAAAGAAATAAGAATTATAATATGAATGTATATATGTATGTGTTATTATTGTAATGCTATCATAATTCTAATTAAACATCATCATTATGCAACACATAATTACACATAATTTTAAATACAAACACATGTTCAATATAATAATAAACGTTTTTTTTTTTTTAATATGATTCCATTTACGTATAACAATAAAGAAATTCTACGTGTTATTTTTAAATTAAATTAAGTTTAAATTATTAATATTATTTATTATTTTCTTTTTTTCTCTCAAGGTTTTGATTATTAATTCATTTAATGATTCCTTTTTTCTTTTTGTTTTTTTTTGTTTTTGTTGGTTTTCCCTCAATCGCTTGCGTAGTCTTGATGAAATTCTTTATGTGAGAAATTTATCATGAAAAACTTATGTGAAGTATATAAATGTATGTCTGCATATGTTTTTGTGAGAGTGTGTAAGTGTGTTTAATGTGTTTAATGCGGTGTAGTCATAAGAAAAATCTTTTAAACAAATGCCCAGCATTCGAGAGTTTTAATAACAAAGTCTTCTTGCGGTGCCAAAGGCTCATTGCCGTACGTGCTGCATGATTGTGAACGACCCTGATTTAAATCACCGTCTAACCAAAGACCGAATCGGCCGCTATAAAATAAAATACGAAATTAAAATTTTCAATTTCTTTTTTCGTATAATGTTAAACGAAATTCGAAACTTACTTTCCAGCACCAATTAAGAGACTTTCAACATTGCCTTTAATAAAATAAAGATTTTCCCCAGTCCAATGAAATACTTTGAAGCTGGGATTAAATTTATATAACAACGATTCACCGTTACCGTAAAAATGATCCGATACATGCAGGGAACAAGAAGTTAAAGCGCCAAAAACCTAATAAAATGGAAAAAAAAAAGAAATCAATTCGATTAATAAATTATTTTTCACCTATGAATAAATAAAAAGCCGTTTCTGCGTTTGATACTTACATTGTGATCTGTGTCTTCAATAACAATTAGTATGGGACTCTCGAGACGTTGCATTTTGCGATATAATGAATTCAACGAGAATCCATGTAAAGATGTGCTAAATACCAAAGACCAGGAATAGCCTTCTGCTCGAGCAGGTAAATGGCTGCAAAGTTTTTCGCTGCATATAAATAAAAATTAAGATAAGTAATGAAAAATAAATCTTATAATAAAGTAATTAATATTAAATTAAAACAAAATAATAAAAAAAATAAAATCAATAAAAAAAAGTAACAAAAAAAATAAAATAGTAATAAAATATAAAATAATAAAAAATAAAATATTAATAAAAAATAAAAAAAAAAAAAAATTATTATAAAATATTAAAAAAAAATTATTATAAAAAATAAAACAATAATAAAAACTAACATGATAAAAAAAATAATAAAAAATGTTGTAATAAAATAACAATAAAAAATAAAATAGAAGTAAAATAAAAAAATTGATAGTAAAATAATAACACAAAATAAACAAATAAAATAAAAAAAATATCAAATAAATTAATGAAATAATAAAAAAAATATATTTTTCAAAATTAACTTAAAACAAAACAAATTTTATTTTAAAACAAAAAATAAAATAGTTACATAAAATAAGATAATTATAAAAAAAAGAAAATAATAAAAAATAAAATGGTAAAAAAATAAAATGATAAGAAAATAAAATAATTAAAAAAATAAAATAAAAAAATGTATACTAAAATAATAACACAAAATAAATATATGAAATAAATAAAATGTATAATAAGATAATAATAAGGTATAAACAAATAAAATAAAAAAATGTACAATAAAATAATAATAAATATTTGAAATAAATGAATGAAATAAAAAAAAGAAA
>KK351317.1:124833-134943 GCA_000671755.1 Glossina brevipalpis | reverse complement strand
TAACCGGTTTTGGCCGACTGTAAGGTCTTGACTTGCTGAAGTTTAAATAAATTTTAAAGGCTGTAGACAAACATGGCCAAGTTGATTCCAAGACTTAAGCCAAAAATTAAAAAAAGAAAGCAGAAGGTTTTGAAATGCTAATGCGAGTTTCTCCGCATTCCAAATACTTAGGAAGGGTAATGTATCCTTTCTGATGATGACTAACAGTAAAGTAACAATTTATTAATCCCTTATGTGTTCACGTTTTAGTTCATCATTCTCAACATATTTAAAGTTAATTTTGTTTCGTCTTTACTCAATATTAAGGTACTTTATAGTCGCCTTTATCGGACTATAACGTTTTAATTTGTTTAATTTTTTTTTTTTTGTTTCTATGGACATATAAAGGGCATATATATTGCCTCTTACCCATCTATATATTTTTTTTTATTCGTGTAGATAAGATAAAAAACATTTTTATATTTCCTGTAATCGCAATCGAATTATTTCAATATTTGTATTGAAAGTTATCTTCGTTTGAGATCGAATTTTTTGATGCCCAACAATTGTTTATATTTATCGTTTATTAAAGTATATATCTAGATCGAAATTAATGTTACGTTACATTACGTTGAAAATTTATGATTATTCGGTAAACAGTAATGAACAACTGATTAGATTAATTTTGAAAATATATATTTAATATAGTAGTATGTATATTTAAGTTATATATGACTAACATGCACTTTATATATATATATATATATATATATATATATTATAAAAGATTTATTTATTATTATAAATTCAATGGCAGGTGTCTATACAGCGGTCTCTGCGGAAAAAATTTGAACTAAATAAAGATTTTCTCCAGCAACCATATATTTACCATATGCACTCATAAGCAAAGAGCTAGACTAAATCGAAAAGGAAGCACCGAATGGGCCTGCTAAGTACAAAAAAAGGTAAGTCTTTACGGTCATCAATCATTTGTGAACGAACACTATGTCGGATGATATGAATTATTGAAAAGTTTTCCAACTGCCAACGTGAGATAAGCCTGCTATGAACCACTACAGTGTTACAGAAATTCAGCCTTCAGCAAAATTCTATCAACAATAACTGATGAACTTAGGAGGCGTAACCGGGGGAATATGTCAAAAGTCATGAGATCTTGAGTTTCCAGCGAGAGAAAATTCCACTTCACGTAACAAAACTTGGCCAGGAACTGTTAGCAACTCTAACATGGAATCTGCTATAATGAATATATTCTCATCCTTCTCGGTGGTGGATATAAAAATTCTGAATTTACATGCATACTATATAGAGTTAGACTAAGTTCTCTAATCAATTTCGCTTTCAACTCATTGCTTAATTACCCTCAAAAAGATAATATAAATGGCAGAATCATGATGGATTTCCGACCGTGAACTTAATCACATTACAACCATTTATTTAGATAAAGATTTTATGCTTTACGTTTCTTCGCTCATCTTAATCAAATGGCTTGAAAAGATTATTAAACTATTCTCTATCACTAAGTTCATGATGGATGGTCCATTTGAATCGAAACAGGACAAGGTGATTTAATTGCTACAATAGTGGAAAAGGTGATTTAATTGCTGCAATAGTGGACAAGAAGATTTAATTGCTAAAATACCGGATAAGGAGACACTAATGTAAAATGTTCTATACTCCCCGCTATTATCAGCAGAAATTACTCCTTTCGACTAATACTGGTTACAAACGATTAGTAGAATGGAGAATCCATTCTTATAAGGATGCCCAAAACGTAGATCTTTTTATGCTCAGCCCCAGAGCGCTTAAGAAGTTCATGTGTTATTTGAAGAAAGTAGTAGCCTAGCGATACTTTGAATAGTAAACGTATAACCAGTTTTTTATATTAAAGCCTCGAATGTCTGAAAAAAAGGCGGAGACGAAGGTGTTCACTTAATATTTTTAAATTTTCTAAACTTAATATTCGTCTGAATTCGTTTTTGAACCCAAAATGTTTTAACTCTTAAATTGTGTGTTACGCTTACAAACACAGTTTTGCTTATTTCTTCGCATTTCTCTAAGGATTTTAAGAAAAAAATTGTTTTATAAAACTAACTTAAGCATACTTTATGCGGTGCATATGTATAGCATATGTCTACAAACAAATCCATATTACGTTAATTCCATGCCGTACATACTTTCATCTTTATAGCGCTTCCTTATTTAAACATGTGATTCTGATTCTTAATTTTTCGTATATTCATTCGTTTACCCACTTCAAATATTTCTTTAATGTTTATATTTAACTTTTACTATCGTACAAAAACAAATATATGCTTCGCATTAATATTAGTAGAGAAACTGCACCTCACATGACCCTTTATCGGTCGATCTGACGAACGAACAACATTACTATCAAAGTTAATGTTGCGTGAACTGTAACGTCGTTTTAAGATGAAATTCACATTGGAATCCCAGAAAAATATAAAACTTGGAAAATATTGATGTGTAAGTTGATGTATTTAAAGAAAAATATTACATTTTTTGTATTTCATTACAACATATCCACAAATGATATAGAAGAAAATGGAGTATTGGTGTATGGCTGGTCGTGCTTGGCAATGCTTCTAATAGAATGAAAAATTATCTTTCGAATTCATAGCAAACAATAATAAGAAGAAAAAAAACGAAGGAAAGTTCATTTAATATCAGCTCTTGATCATCGTCCTATCAATTTTTTCTTGAGGCTAGATTTAAAAAAAAAAAATTATTTTTTTCTTTTTTTTTTTGGTAAATATCTTTGACCTTCTAGAATGTATAAGAACAAGTTCATTACCTGAGGAAACATTTTTCACCTGAATTTACAAAAATTTCCATGAGCTTCTCAAAAAAGAATGCCTGCAACAAATAAACATCTTTTGAGAAGTCGGAGCCTGTTTTTTTTTTCTAGTCTTGATTTCTAACATCTCTAATGCACTAGCAGATATCCTTAGAGGATGTGCATAATTATTTCAACATTTCCATTTAAAATAGCGTGGTGTAGCTTCAGCTAGCCGACCGCTAAGTAGATATGAGTCTGAGTCGCGTTTCAAGCAACAACGAGAGCTTCAGAATTATACATTTCCTTGGCTTTTTTTATCATTTCGGTTCTGGTAAATTATAAAATATGTAACACTGTCTTTGATAGATGCTTCGAAGGAGCTCTTTCAAGCATAACATTTTCGAGGATGGAGAATGTGCAAGAAAGGAGGGAAAGAGAATGAAGAGGAATATTTGCATATGAAAGGGCAGTTTTATGGTCCGGAGTTTACAGGTTAATGAAAAAAAAAGTATTGAAAAATCTATTGTAATAAAAGAACATGTTTATCAACTTCTTCCAAAACTTTAAAAATGTTTTTTTCGAGACACGCTTTTTGGAAACGCCAAGTAGCATAACTCAAACAATTATCATTTTTATATCCATCACGGAAGGTGAAGGGCATATTTCATTTTGTCATTTGGTTTGTAACTACCAAAAGAAAACTTCGGAGACCCCACATTCTTGATTAGCATCAAATTTAGAAACGATTAAGCCATCTGTCCGTCTGTGTAATGTATGCGATAAACATTCTCCTGGTCGTAAAAAATGAAAATATCATCTTCATATGTGGCAGAAAGATTGGAAGTTCTTATTAAAAATGGGTCAAATCGGTCCAAGGACGCGCCACTGGAAGCAAAAAAAAAATGGATTTTTGCTGGCTGCAAAAATTAAGGTATCATCTTCAAATTTGGTAGAAACATTGGAAGTTCTTGGTTGGTATTGAAAATGAGCCAAATCGATCCAAGGACGCGCCCACAGTACGACATAGATTAAGAACATCTCTGCTTTTGAAAGCAAAAAAAAAAAAATTGGATTTTTGCTTATTACTCGTAAAATCATAGAATTAGAGAAATTTCCAAAAATGGTGGGCCAGCTATCTAGCTAAATATGGAAAGGATCGATCCCGACCATTCGATATAATAGAATATTGCAATTTAATTCTTTTTTTGAAAATGTTTGTAACATTGCTTCTGGAGTCACATAAATTCTATATATTCTTGATCAGTATATAATTTGGAATACAGCTAGAGGTATCCGTCGGTACGTCTGTCCCTATATCTGGCTGCTTAAAATAAAAATATCGACTTCAAGTTTGTCACAAACATTGGGAGCTCCCATTGCCCCGCCCACCTACAACAATTTAGTTTTTCCCCCCTTTTTTAAGATAAAGGTGGTGGGAATAAAAGATTCGGCACAGCCGAATATAACTTTTTTACTTGTTTCATTTGAATTTTTTACAGTAAGTTCAGAAGAACATTCTCTTGTTAAGAAACGATACTAGCAAGTCATCAGTACACGTCAGTTCAAATCTCATTGCGGTAAAGTCTTTTTGTAACCAATAAATGAAGAAACACCGTTAGCCGATAGTATTGCTAGTGCTCACAATTCATCGCTCTAGTTGAAGAATTAATAACAATATAATAACATTCTCTTTAATAAAATAAAAGCCCTTTTTTTCGCTCGAAAATTGAATTTTTTTCATTGAAATATTAGCCAATTAAATAAAAATCAATATTTCAAAAAAATTTTACGTCATTCTCTAGATATTGGTATCTAGATTAAATAACTTTTTTTTCTTATTTTTTTTTCAATGTCAATTTGGACTAGTTGCAGTGCGTTGTAGAGGTCGTTGAGCTAGAGATGCATCGAAATAGTGCTAGGGGTGTTGGCATTTTTTATTAGATTTACAAAATAATTTTTTTTGTTTTTTTTTAATCCTTAAATATATGCTTAATAACCTCCTATTATATTATTATTATTCAATTACGTTTTTTTCCAAAAAAAAAAAAAAAAGAAAAATTGAGAAACCCCCTTTTCTTTAGTTTTCAGGTTTTCTAGATTATCCTTTAATGAATAAAATTAACGAGCAACTTCTTTATGTTATTATGCATTCTCTTTGCTTTCTCATTTAATATTATAAAATTCACGCACCTTTACATAATTATTATACATAATTTTCCCATGCAAATGAAGTAATAAAGGCGTTATATGCGCTTAAAAGGGAAAAAGAGTGTTAGCAAAATATAGATCTTACAATTTGTGAAATGTTTTTTTTAACGATTCTCACAGACTCTTTGTACGAATTTCCGTTAGTTATTAAATATAGTTATGAAATCGTAAAGTTGAATTTCTTTGTATACAAAAAATATTTTGTATTTCATAATTTTTTTTTTTTTTTACGATATAAAAGAATTTCACATAAAGACGAAAAACAATTTTTTATTTTCTCTTTGCTATTGGAGCTTTAAAGTGTGAATTTTCTCTCTTTCTCTCTAACTCTACTTAAGTTTAGAATGATTTTACGTGTACATCCTAAAGATATGCTTTAATAAATGTTTTTACATTTTTTCTTTTTGTTTTTTTTTTACATCCTAAAGATATGCTTTAATAAATGTTTTTACATTTTTTCTTTTTGTTTTTTTTTTTTTAATACGTTTTTTATGCACTTACTTGATAATCTGTCAACACTTTCAAAACGTCCTTCCACTTTAGAACGCAACGAATCCAAATCAAACGGTGACGCAAGACCATGGTCAACGCTACGCGATTTACTCCTACAACAATCAAATAAAACAATGATTTATTAATAATTTAAAAAAAAAAAGCAAAAACTTATGTTTTGTTTTGTGTATAGAGAGAAAATATAATCAAAATAAAAACCAAAAAAAATTTCATTTAAAATTTAATTATTTTGTTAATTCGTTAGAGAGTGTCAAAAACACAATTTGTAACCTTTGAATGTATTTGCTCGCATACTTATATGTACACGTTCGTAGAGATGAAAATAGTAACAACAATTAATTTTGTTGCAAACGATACTTAACTGAAGCAGAAAATTGTCAACAAGCAAACGAACGAAACAACGTGTTATGAAATAAAAATTTCATGATTGAATTTGATTTGAACGATTGATACAGTTATATAAAAAAAAAAAAAGAAAAAAAAAACTAAATGAATAAATAGATTGACATATAGACAGACATACGTTTGTATAAGCTTTAGCTACACATGTAGTTAACTGGTTAATAAATATTTATTTTTTCTAAAATCAATGTAAACAACTGTCGGCTTTTTTTAGGAAACTTTTGAAATTTAAAAAAAAAAAAAAAAAAAAAAACTGATAAAAATGATCATGTCCTTTAAATTGTTTTTTAATAACCACATTATCCATCACTTTGAATGTTGAACATATAACAACGTAACGTAAGGTAATCGTAAAGTTCGACCATTCGACTAAACAAAAAATGTGGTTTACCGATATCCAACTCTCTTTCGGTAATCGGTATCTTTTAGTTGGAAAAATATAAGACAAAAAAAAATATTGACTTTCTAGATGAAGTTGAACAAAAGTCATATATATACTGGGAACAGTTTTGAATACATATCGTATTAAACATCTGTATATACTAAATTCGCTTTAGAACGGATCTTTTATATCCCCACCATACCATCTAATTCGAAATGTTTTTGTGAACACTATGAGTTCATATACATAATATGAAGCGACATCTAACTTAATGTGGAACTATGTCTCTATACCCCAAGTTAAGTTCTCTAAGTCCTTATTCCCACCTTTGAGAATTGTAACACTAGGGGACTTATCATGTAATTTGCCGATAGCCGTTTTGTGTGCAAGAAACGCTTTACAATTTTCATTAGCACTGAGCATAAAAAAGTGTAAATTACTGGGAGAGTTTCTTACATAGTTGTATTTTAACGTAGGAAGCAACTACCGGTAAGATACATGATGGCCCCCCAGAAGAAACATAGAGGGACAGTTGGGTAAATCAATTTAAAATCTTAAACTAATTAAGAGCTTTTATTGTCCAAAATCTTTTTGTCCGCCTGCAGGGAAATTATGTATCTGATCCAAAGAAGAACATAAACGACCGAATATCTACCTCTACGAGGTTCTAGTTAGAAACGTCATTGGTTTTCCATGACGCCTAAAGGGGATTAAAGTTTTTAACTACTAATTCCCGGCGAAGGGTATTTTTATGATTGTAGGTGGAAGCTCGAGAGTTGTATCTTCTTTTCTCTATAGTTCTCTGCTATTTAGGTCATAATACTACTGTTGCATGCCACTTGGTATCTATGGACTGATTGAGCTAGTAGTTGAACTGAGGACACAGGAAACTGTCGATGTCTTACCAATTACATAATAATCAGAAAAATTAGGTAGTGTGTCATTCACATCCGAATCAGTACACACGGATTAAAGTGAACAAGTAAGTCTACGGAGATCGGGGGCCCAAATGAGGAAGCTCTTTGTACTATGTTGGGCAACGTCAACAAACTTAGAGAATGCCTTGTTGTTTGATTGCTGGGAACGGCCCTTCGGGGAGTTTTATGGCTGGTTGTTGGTAAATGAGCTGGATTAGCTCTCTGACTAAAGGGTAACATTGGTCGGTACCCAAAGCTGTTTATTCTGGCACTCCGGGAGTTGAGGAGCTCTCCTTGCGGTAATTGTTCCAAACCCCGGAGGACGATGACTGACGTTTTTGGTTTGCATTTAAATGTGTCATGAGGTGTATGTCTAACGATGGTACTCATGTAAACATTTAAAAGTGTCCGCTTGCTTAACGTATATATTAGGTAAGTATCAGATAACAGGTAAGAAATGACGATTTGAGAAATAGATAACTAAGACCACTTGTAGATGACGAACATACCAGACCTGAAGTGATGTTTTCGTTTTTACAACTTAAACATCCGTTAACAATAATCGTTCGCTATGCAAAAATATTTTTTCGAACTAGGAAGTATCATTCACTTAAAATTGGTGAAAAGCATAAATTTTTCCCTCCAGCAATAATTAGTCGTTGCTTCGTTTCGTTACTGAGGATAAAAAGTGAATTAATTTTGCGAATCATAGTTGCAAAAATTCTTAAGCAGACTCAGGTATACCGTCCATTCTAGCCGGTAAACCGGATTGCTGTTGGTTGGACTAGACTGCTCTATTTAAACGATTTTTGGTATCAAATAAAAATGTTTCGTGAACAGCACATCTTTTGCTTGAATGATAGAAAAGAAAATCGTTTTTCATCACATCGTCAAAGAAGGTGAAAAATAGATTTACTTGGGGAGTCAATCCTAAAAATAAAATGCTTAAAGCCCAGAAGTACCATACGGGAAAAACGGAAATAGTGTATAAACTAGGAACGGAAAAACTTAAAAAAATAAAATAAAAAGCGATTCTTTGAGGGATGGACTTATGAGTTCGAAAAAGTTGGTTCAAAAAGCGAACATAATTTGTAGTCTATTGTAACATTCCGGTTAATATTTTAGGCATGAAATAGGCGCCGCACAGCAATAAAAACTGGGTCAAATAGATTGAGTAAAAAAACCTGCCCCCTTGATATGGCCTTGAGACTGACATATTATAATTTCCTAAGACCAAAAGAGCAGGGTTTTGTGTCAGACAAAAACGGAAAAAAAATTCCATGAAGTAGCTAAAGGTTTCACTTCAATCAGCCTAAAAAAAAAAACTATCGAAGGTTAGGTCAGGCTAGATGTCATTTCGTTATAAAATATGAGGATTGCTTTGAAAGTGACATACTTTTCTATGTACTTTTTATATCTCACATATATTTTTTTTATTATTATTTTTTTTTTAATCCAAATGAATGGAACAGAAATGTGTCAAATGTCTTAAGTAAAAACAATTGTTTGTCATTTTTTTCTGTTTTTTTTTTATTTTTTATTTTTTTTTTTTATTTATTATTTTTGTAACGCATTTGATTCGTTACCGCATTTAAAAGTAACGTAAATTATGACCGCACAGGAATTATAAAACATGAAGAAGAAGTGAAGGACGTCAGCTCTATAAAAGAAGCAATTGCCGGTATTTCAGTTACTCAGTCAGTCATTCGTATTTTTTTTTTTTTTTTTTAACATTTTTTCATTTTCAATTGATTGACAAAATTAATTTCCGTAAATATGTTTACGTAGGATGATGGATGCGTTTATGTGTGTGTTAGCGTGTACGCACCACTGTTAGCTGTTGTTGAACGGCATAAATGTTTGATTTTTTTTTTCTTCTTTCCACTCCACTCCCACTTGTCGTTATTTTACTATAATTTCTTCTTTGCTGTTACACACATATACACATAGTAAAACGATGAAAATTGATTTCGAATTTCATTGCAATTGATGTTGAATTTTATTAAACGCATCATTTTTAATAATTTATGCACGGAAATGTTAAATGTTTCAAAAGAGAAAAAAAAAACATGAGAAACGTCAATGAATTTATCATCAGATGTAGGCGTTAGCGTAGTTATGATTTAATCCTTTTAATAGTATTTGTTAAATAATAATTTATTACATGGAAAATTGTGAATAAATACAAAATATTTGGTTTTTTATGCGATCCAACCTACATATATATATATATATATATATACGTATATATATAGAGTGCTTTCGAAATTGTTTGTTAGGTTATGTTAACATAATTAGTTTGATTCGTTTGCAGATATATGTGGCGCATACTTGAGAATATGTAAAGATATGCCAGAACGCTTTCACAAATCTCTTCAGAGACTTTCTTTGCCATAATAATGAGATCGTATTCAATCTGAATGATAGTTAACTTTCGCCTCCAACGGATCAAAACTTTGATTTGTTGAAGACGTAGAGAGTCTAGTCGAATAAAAAGGGAAAATTGAATTTTGAATATTTTTGTTTTTTAGCAAGATTTAGATAATTTTGTTCTCTCAGTGTTACATCTCATGTCCGGTTTTTAGGATTTTCAAGTGCCGTTTGAAATTGATGAATAAACTTGATTTGTTGTTCATCGGGTAGAATGGCTAACTGACGAGAATGAAGTAAAGATTACTTGTCTACGTTTTTCGGTTGAGATTCAGATTATTTTACTATCCCAAGTTTCCACGAACTTTGAATCAATTATTTGTAGGTCCGAAAGAGGAGTGATAAGAATAAATTTGGAACCAGTTTTGTATTTTTAGACAAAAGTTTTCGGATTTTGATAGTTATTTGAATAAATGCGCAGAGAAAGAGATAGAAATAGAGAGAGAGAGAGAGAGAGAGAG
>KK351317.1:3851-25929 GCA_000671755.1 Glossina brevipalpis | reverse complement strand
TCTCCTTGAAAACGATACAATCTACACGATGCTTCTCTAACATATTGAGGTCTTTTCGTTTAGAACGATCTCTCAACACTCTCAAAATTGCCTCCCGTTTCGGCCGTGATCTCATCGTTTGATTCAAGCGTTCTTCTCTTAGGCATTTTTTCGAAATTCGCTGAGGTCCGAATTTCCAGAATGCCTTAGAAAAAGTAGCAATGCGAACTTTTATTTGGGCAATTTTGCCATTTCAGTCATCGATTTGTGACACGGTGCTTTATATCCATTGTGCGTTCAAATTTTTCCGTGAGATAGTGGATATATTGCCCCATTGATATCTTTAGATTATCTCTTGCAGTCTCATTTTTTAATTATCAAGAATAATTTTCATCATGTGTTGATGTTATCTGGTATAACCACCTCTCCTGAATTGTCATTGCCTTCACTGCGTATTATAGGTGTCGTTTCACCTTACCGAACCAGCGATCTGTTCATTGTTTTCGACTGAGGAGGGAGAATTGTCATGACATTTATAAAAACAAGCGCAAGGCTTACTTTTTTGCCTCATGCCTCAAAATATTCATCATTAAAATGACTGTAACTCCATAAGGAATTTAGAAAGGCCTTCTTTGAAATTTATCAGTTTCAAAAAATGATATGGAATTTTTGCCTTTTTTGTTAGTCCCAGAAATTATTGATCGATGTAAAAATTATACATAAAACAAATTCGATATAACTCCCATAAAATATATATATTTTTTTTTATTTTGTTTCATTAGAGAATTACTTATCAATTTTATTATTAAACGCGAATAAACTGGAAAATATTTCATAACATCGTTTACTGGTTTGAATGCAGTTATATATAAGCGAACAAAGTTTCTTCGTAATGCATAAATGCTTGAAAATGATTACTTGTGAAGATTAATTAATTTATCTTAATTAATTGCAATTAACTTGTTAATTTTTTTTACGTTTTTAACGGCAAATTATCGAATCGCTAGCTGTATTACATCCCGCTGAGTTTGTTTCAATAACTTAACGCAATTGTCTTTTTTTTAATGGAAACCATTAATCATGTGATGTAATTTTTTTTGTTATTTATTTATTTATTTATTTTTTATTTTTTATTTTTGCTTTTTGCTTGTATATTCAATTAAATACGAAGGTAATGTCCGAATACATTATATGAAACGCATTGAATATGATTTATGTTAAAATGAAAATTAATTGACAGTTTTTTTTTTAAGCATCGATCTCTCACTTTATCTTAGTGATACCAATGCCGTTTACAAAACATTAATATTAATTAATTAATAATTTAATTAACGAACGTCAATGTATATCAATATTTAAATATTATTTTCGGTTTGATAATTTTTTTTATAAATTTTTTTAAAAAATATTTTTAATTTATCTATAGCTTGGCGTGATGACAAATAATAATTTAACTTAATTGCTTAAAATTTAATGAATTAAATATATATTTACACTAATGAATTCACTATAGATTCAATCGATTTATTTGCAGCACATTTATTCATCAGGCCCAGTTAAGCTTAATGAGGATAAAATCAAAGCCATCATCGAAGTGGATCGTCATATAACTACACGGAAGATTGCAGAGAAGTTAAATGT
This sequence comes from Glossina brevipalpis, assembly GCA_000671755.1. Classification (NCBI taxonomy): domain Eukaryota; kingdom Metazoa; phylum Arthropoda; class Insecta; order Diptera; family Glossinidae; genus Glossina; species Glossina brevipalpis. Next base: position 24,309 of record KK351317.1, on the reverse strand, counting down.
TTCACATATAAAGCCATTGAGAAGCATTTAAAACCTGTTGGTCTCGTTAAGAAGCTGGATATTTGGATTCCGCACGATTTGAAAGAAATTCACCTGACAAAGCGCATTAGAGCTTGCTTAAAAGCAAAGAATTCGTTTTTAAAACGAATCATCATGACGGGAGACGAAAACTGGATTGTGTACAACAATGTCAATCGAAACGGATCGTGACGCATGACTAAGTAGTCATCGCAAATCACTTCAAAGGCACCTGTCCAACAAAAGAAGATTTTGCTATCAATTTGGTGTGATTGGAAAGGTCCGATGTATTTTCAGTTGCTTCCAAGGAACCAAACCATTAATTCGGTGGTCTACTGTCGGCAATTGGACAAATTGAATGCAGTGGTCAAGGAAAAGCGACCAGAGTTGATCAATCGTAAAGTTGTCATTTTTTACCAGGACAATGCTAGGCTGCACACTTCTTTGGCCATTCGGCGAAAATAAATGGAGGTTGGTTGGGAATTGATGCTACACCCACCATATAGTATTGATCTTGCGCTATCGGATTACCACTTATTTCGATCCCTAGCCAACTCTCTTTGTGGGAAAATTTTCAACGATGAGGACGCTGGAAAATCTTACTTAACTCAGTTTTTGGCCGAAAAGAATCAGACTTCCTACGAGCATGGAATTTCTAAGTTGTCCGAGAGATGGCAAAAGATCATCGAACAAAATGGAGAATACATTATAGATTAAATTTCATTCCAATTTAAAAAAAAACAAACCTTTTATTTTATTGAGGAAATCAGCAACTACTTAATTGCCAACCTAATATATTCTTGATAAGCATACGATTTACCCGGTAGTTTACACATCCATCTTGTAATCATAATAATTATAATAAATATTTTAGCTCTGTATTTATTGTAAATTAATTAAAGGGAGGAAACCAATGTAAATTTTTCTAAAAAAAATTGTTTTTTTTTTTTTGCTTTATTTAAACTTACTAGGAAATATGAAAAAATTAATCATGAAAAATTAATTTTTTTTCTTCAAATTTTGGACTTTTCCTAAAGTACTCCACGTTCAGTTTATTTCAAAAGTAAAATTTTTATGAAAATACGATATATCTCCAGAATTTCCACAAAGATTCTCTCTTGTAGAGTTTTACTCCGATTGTTTTGAAACTTTGGGAAAAATATTTTTGACATCTTGTGTTATTAGGTATATATTCGTCTAATAACTAGAATTTAGATATAAATTTTAATGATTAAAATGTGAAAATTGAAAATAGTTACGCTTCTCCCTCTTATTGTTCTTGTAGCATTAAGAGAATTTCATCAAAGATCTCACAATATATACGAAAATGTTCTTGAACAATTTAAAATTCTAAAACAAGTTAACAATGCCTGAGCTTTTATTTGTTTATCCAAATAATTGCTTTGGAGCTAAAATTAAACGGATCAATTGCTGCAATTTTTTATATGAAATTGCAAATAAATGCATTAACGACAGTTAACAGTATATATATATATATGCACATAGATTTGTGTATATAAAAATTGAGATGATCTACTTGAAGTTGTTTTATTTATTAGGATACGAATAAGTTAATAATTTATTTGATCGTTGGCATTACTCACCGCACTATCGAATGCGCAAATGCTTTCAATTGTTTGTTTGACATTCAGTTTTTGAATTATTTTTTCAATATCTTTTTTTATATAAATGTATTTTTATTACATTTTTTTTTTTGTTTTTTTTTTTTGCTTTCTTTGGAATAAAATTTTCGATAAAATCTTTAAATTATTTCAATTTAATTTATAGATTATATGTTATTATTTTACGGTAATTAATGCTTATCTAAAATCTGAAACATACGTACGTACATATAATACAATATTTTCTAGATTAGGTTGCATAGAAATTCTTGGCGTTTATTGATAATACTTTACAGTCCAAGGGCAGCAGAATATTTTGCTTGCAAAAATCAAAGGAACTTAATTGGTCCATCAGCAAAATCTACTGTGCGAGTTGTACACAATCTATAACTGCTTATATTAGGTCATATAAAAAGTCTCCGCGGTTTTTTACCACCAGATGGTAGCAATGTCATCTGATTATCTCAAAGGAACATGTGCTTAAAAGTTGACGAATTACCAAAAAAAATACGCCACGTGATGCTGTTTTTTACTATAAAAAAGGTGAGACATCGGCAAAACTTGTAAAAAATTTTGAAGTGTACGGTGAGATTATTGCAAGTGAGCGAAGTGAAAGTGAAGAAATACGCTACGTGATGCTTTTTTACTGTAAAACTTATGAAAAATTTTGCTATCGGTAAACTGAGACCTTTAGACTGTAGACTGCCAAGAATTAGCGGAACTATTAAATGTCAACCAGTATGGAATTATTTGAAAAGTGCAAGCTACAAAAAAGGTCAAAAATATACCAAAAAACCGCGGACAAATAACATAGCACTCAATATATAAAACAACACTCAAAAAGTTCGTGGGATCACTAATTCTTTTTTGTCATTGTTGCGGTTGGAATGTGATTCAGTGCATTTTCTTGGTATTATATACTGCTATATACTGTTACATGCTGCTATATACTGTTACATGCTGCTATACTCTGTTACATGCTGCAATATACTGCAATATGCTCCTTAGTCGTTTATCACTTTTCAAAATAACCGATGAATATTATACAGTGCGCATCAGCAAATACGGACGTCGCAATTCTCTCACCCAGCATTTGAGCTTTTGATATCCTTGGAGGGCTTTCGCCGGTTGCTGCCCACTCAGCTGACTGTCAATTCGACTCTGGAAAGTAGCGATGATTCCATTTTCCATATGTTTTTATATATTGCGTGAAAAAATTCTCTTCATTTCGGCTAAACAGCAACAAGCAAAGTTCTGAATCATCAGCACATTTTTGTTTTTGGTCAAACGCAGCAACCACTTCGAACAGATTCCTCTCATAGGCTAATGTCCACGCAAAATAATAAATACGTTGACTGTTTATATCTTTAAGCTATCGCCTATCTCAAGCAACACCATTTTTCGGTCTTCCAAAAACATTTTATGCCCTTTCTGAATGTTCCCGAATTTGGACAACTAGAGCCGGCATCATTCGTGTTCGTAGGATCTCGCCAAAGCTCAGCAAACCACCGACAACTTATTGTTGTCAATGGAGAAAAGTTTCCATAACACTTTCAATGGTAGTTTTTCCAATTAAAAAACAATGCTTTGCCCTAACACATGAAATTCAGATTTTTTCGTAGTTTTGAAATTTACAAAATTAGTGTCACTAAAACAATCGTAACTTGTAAAGTAAGAGTCAGAAGTCATGAAGTTTCGACACATTTCGTTTGAAAGTTGGTACCATCTGAAAGTCATATGGATGCGTCAATAGTGGTGACATCTACATGTCATTCTACGAAGATATTGTGAGTGATGTATTACATAGAGAGAGTGTGTTATGGAGTCTAGACGCAGAAACTACAAAAATTCGGGAACAAATATCTTTATTGTAATGCTTAGCAAAATAATATCAAGTTTCTCAAAATACATATCTATAAAGGTCTTCACTTCTTCGTTATTAGAAAATCTTTTACTTTCCAGTCTTCTTTTCAAATTTGGAAGAAAAATAATCCAAAGGAGCTAAATCTTAGAAGTAAGAGGAAGGGGCTAAATCTTAGGAATAAGAGGAATAGGAGGAAGCCATTTAGTATGTGAACAGTTAATACTAATTATCGTTTTGTTTTTTATAGTTATCCTTTGCATATCCCAACGAACTGACTTCATCGCCCCGGCAGAAGACTAGATTTTCTTCACATATGTTTATTCTGGAACCCCTTTTATGAGGATTGTTCTATAGCTTGACGGATCCCGGCCAATGTTCGCTGAAAAATAGTTCCGTACTTCAGAGTACCGTTTAGATAAATTTTCATAATAGGTATTCACATAAAACCCATCAAAAAGGGCATCTGCTGCTATATGCAGACAAATCAGTTCCATGAGATGTCCTGTGGAAGACATTTGAATGATATTGTCTTCCACAAATACTGGCAAGATGCGAACGATATATTAGAAAAACAAAATTGATTTAAATCTCAACTAGAAGTGTATTCTATGTACATTTAGTAAAACACTACAAAATGGATGACTCTATACTCTATATTACCTCTTCATTTTCCTTCAAAAAAATCATACAATATTTCCTCCAACTTAATGTATATAAATATGAATTTGGAATCAACAGTTACTATGCCTTAATTAATAGATTTAGTTTTCATTACTTAAAATTGTTAGTCTAACAGAGAGAGAAATCTAAAAGTCAACAACTATCTGACAAGTAACTCGTCGAGATTTCTGTAGTAAGAGAAAAGTTCTTTTTCCATCTTTATTTGAATTTATTTTTTTTTATTGATAATTTTAGTTCTTTTTTAGGTGCTTACTTTTGAAATCATTGATTGATTTTTGGAATTCGATATCTTTTCATATGAAATTGCTTAACAGATGTCTATCGTGCATTGAATAAAAAATTTCGTCGATTGACTTAAAGATAATGCTCTGAAAGATTAATTGTTGTTTTTTTTTTTCTTCTATATACTTTAAGAACACTACAATGCATGGCACGTTTCTATTGCATAAAAAAATAAATCATTTTTATTTATTTATTTTCTTTCGAATTTATTGTCGACAATAAATTTTAAATAAGAAATAATTAAACAAACACGAAAGCATTAAAGTACCCAAAGCTCATCATTGCTAACGGAGAAGCAAATAAGTCAATAAATCTTTACGTTATGCAGTTTTTTCTATATAACATATCTGCATGAAAAATCTTTAAAGAAAATATCAAAAGAAAAAAAAAAAAGAAAAAATATTAATAATTTACAAAATGAAACGAACTTTTGAGCCATGAATATAATAAGTAAAAAAAAAGACTATGGCCGTATCTAATAATGTTTTTTATCCCTAGCTTTTATATGATATTTGATTGCAGGATAAATCAAAATATTTTGTACCGTGCATATCGTATCGTACATATCGTACGCACATTTCGTACGTACATATCGTACCGTACACGTCGTACCATATATATCGTACGTATATATCGTATATATTGGTTGCAGCTGTCGTACGTACATATCGTACGCGCATTTTGTACGTACGTATCGTATCATACACATCGTACCGTACATTTCGTATCGTACATACATATCGTATCGTACATGCATATCGTACGTACATGTCATACGCATATATAGTGACGTACATATCGTATCGTACATATCGCATCGTGCATGTCGTACCGTACACGTCGTATAGTGCATATCGTACGTACATATCGTATTGTACATATTGTACGCACATATCGTACGTACATATCGTACGGACATTTCGTACGTACATATCGTACCATATATATCCTACGTACATATCGTACGTACATATCGTACCGTACATATCGAACCGTACATATCGCACGGTGCATATCATACCGTGCATATCGCACGGTGCATATCGCACGGTACATATCGCACGGTGCATATCATACCGTGCATATCGCACGGTGCATATCATACCGTGCATACCGTACCGTACATATCGTACGTACCTATCGTAGGTACGTATAGTATCGTGCATATCGAACCGCGCATATCGTACGGTGCATATCGTATCGTGCATATCGTACCGTACGTATCGTTCGTACACGTCGTATTGTGCATATCGTACCGTATATATCGTACGTACATGTCGTATTGTGCATATCATACCCTATATATCGTATCGTACATATCGTATCGCGCATATCGCACCGTACATATCGTATCATACATATAGTGCGTGCAAACCTTAACAATAAGTAGTGATATGAACTAAGAACCTTGATGAAAATTAAAACACGCCGCTTATTTCAAGCTCACAACCGTTGCGTTTTGATAAACGCCTTACGGGAAGTTAGGGTAACCTAACGGTTAGCATGATCAAAACAACGACGAATCAAACAAACGAAACATTTACTTTTCGACTAAGATCTGAAATAAGCATGCTATTCCCTTTCCGCTTTATCTATCGTGGGAAGCGAATGATGAGTGATCTGCTACATGATAATTTACCCTCGACGAATTTAAACTGATATGCAGCAAGTGACTAATTGATTAGAGATACAGATAAAAATAGTAAATTGGGAAACTTATAAACAATTGCCCTTAAACTAAATAAAATAAGTAAAACTATGTCCCGGTGAACTTTTAAATCAAATAAGAACACTACTTAGATTTATTTTATGCAATGGATCCGTCCATGCAACCCGACAAAATTAGTTGCCAGTCCTTCTAAGTGTCTCCGTTTGGCAGATTCGTATGTATGCAACCACATATTTTGTAGGGGAGAGCTCGGCAAGCGCAATTCCGGCTTCAGACAGATAGACTCCTCACACTATGTTTATGTATATATATATATATTTAACGCTTTATGTAAGTATGATATTTTTAGCAATTCTGGATGAAATTCTAATCTCATGTACCTCACCTTCGAAATAGGAGCAGAGTTTGAGTCTTCCAAATTTTAAGATCGTAAACGCAATTCCAATAAACAGATCGACAATTACGGATGAATTCTGTCTATTCCGATTCATTACAAGTATTTTTTTGGGAAATCTGATCTAAACCCACTTTGGCAATATGTCCGTATTTCAATTTAACTGAATTATTGCTTAATGGAACGAATATAAATCGTAATATCTGTGCTATGGATTTGGATTATTTTTAAAATTACTTTTAAAAAAAACTTTTGCAAAACCTTAAACACAATTTTGCGAAGGAGAAACATTTAAAGCCGATTACGTATAAAAAAGTATTCAAAGCTCTTTTGTGAATTTTTTTTCTGTAGCTAACGGAATTCACATAGTCTGTAACCTATTCATCTATCCTGACATATATTCCTTTTTTTTTTGTATTTTGGACGCACATATATGTATATATGCAATAGCAATTAAATATAAGTTAACAAAGTGGTCGCAATTAGTAGTTCTGTAGGTTTTTTTTTTTGATGACTTTTTATTTTTTTGACTTTATTGCAGTTCCCGTGATTGATGTAAGCAATGGCTCGCTGGTCTTTATCAGAGTTATATTTTAAGTTAAGTAAAAATTAAAAATGAATACACGCAAGAAGAATGAAAAAAATTATTATCTAAATATGACATAAAATAAAGCAGGAAAAATAAGGGTTGACCCTGAATATGATTTGATTTTACACAATGCAATATAAAAAAACTAAATAAATATTGAAATTGTTTTTGTAGATTAAAATCTTAAACATATTTGGTCTCTTTTTTCGGTATATCCTTTACTAGGGATTTAAATATTAACGCGACTATAAGCACAAGGGCTTGTAGATTAGATTTAATTGACATATGGAACAGATTCCGATGCTTACTAAAATCATCACTAGTCGTGCGTTCCATATCATTTCACTTGAAATTGTTGACGTCTCTTTAGAAGTTGAAAAACGAAATTATAATTCTCGCAAGACCAAATTCTTTAAAGTTATTTTATCGTGATTAGTATTCCCTGCCGTAAAGGAAATGGAAAAAAACTTTGCCACTGGAAGTATTGTCTATCACAAGCCATAAGTTTGTCTCATCTTTCAGGTGCAATATGTATTCGATGGGGAATGAACGAGTCTTCCCTATCGAACAAACAAAAGGTCATCAAAAGAAATCCATTATCTTAATCAAAAGAAGTAGTCTCTTGTGAATATAGCTTGGAGGGTATCACTTGCGAGCGTTTCTTGGAGAATTTTGTCTTGTGGCGACCATCGCAAAATGCTTAGGTTTCACCGGAAGTTTAAAGTTGTCAACGGAGAAGAATTTCGTGCTTAGTCATTCAATTACCGTTAATAGAAATTGCTTCTAATGGCCACAAACCGGATAACGTTAGATGTTCGCCAAGTCTTCGTTGTGATATTACAACACATCTATCCTTTATTACCTATTAAGATTTACAAACAGTATCGTTCAAATTAAGCAGGAAAAAATCAAGTTTTTGGCAAAGATCTCATATAACTCAAGCCTCAAAAAAACTATTTTATACACATTTCAGTAAAATAAAACCTAATATGTACATCTTAAAAATGATTCTCTTAGAGAAAGAAATCATAGTTTTATTTCTTTGGCCTATCTCATAGCCTTGTAGATAACAGACGCGATGTTCACGGTTTCAAATCTCCCTACAGCCATAGTGACGGCTTAGTCGGTAAAGGCATAACATTTGCCGATCGAACACGTACCCACTAAACTGCGGCTATTCCCTATCTCTATTTGTTCCCCTACTTCCTTCTGGCCCACATCGCGTAAAGAGGGCTTTCCTTAGCTCGCTAAAATGCTCAAAAAAAAAAAACAATAAAATATTCAGCCATTCCAAAAGTATCGATTTCAAAGTTCTAAACTAAAAGTTCTAAAAATGTTACACTTTTGAAACACAAGAAGAAGTTTATTATCATTGCGATCCAATCTAGGGACTAATTCGAGTCGAGTTTTGAATTTAATCTAAAGCATAATTTGTAACAAAATTTACTAATTTCGGTAAAATATAAAAGTCACAATTATGATTGCATGGAGAACAGATTTTCGAAAATGGTTCAATCACATCCGCCACTTGTGCTAAAAGAGACTACTTGGACAATTCATGGGACTTAAAATTTGCAAATCAATGCCTTACAAAAATATTAATTGTCTAATAAACAACTTATGATGGATTTTAACGCCTACGGTATGCAAAATTTTACAATTTTTGCATTAATCCCGTAGCATTATTCAGTCAACAGTTTCCTTACATTACTGAATATGCTCTACGACCGTCGCATGTTGTTTCTTTGTTTCATTAGTCTCCCAGTAAAAAAATCATCCTCCGTTAGTTTTTCTTCTCCTGTAACGGTTCCGCTAAGAAACAAATGCTTTCCATACAAAATCGGTATAGGAATCAGATCAGATGCAAATTTATCGATGAATATTTTTGTTCGCCTCAGATAATTGAGGCGATACTCATGTGCCTTGTCTATAAACGTTATGTGATTCTAAGACTTCTCGACGATTCTTGTATACTTAATTTTGGATCCGCTTCTGTTCTAGGTTTCAGGATGCCATTATCACAATCGAACTAGTCGTCTATTTCGAGACCTGCCCGAGGGATCATAATTATTAACAGCAAATATTCTATATTAACTTCAACACTTCAATATCGTGTCTTAGCAATACCGTATGGACGACCGCAATGCCTAAATTTATATTTCGATTAATCTACGCATTATTCAACATAGTCTCCTGGCTTATGTATGCCGCCGTTGATTCTCTACATTATTCTCTACATTCTTGTACATTATATTACAATTGAAACGAAACTTAAAGTATTGCAAAGAAGCTACAGTTCACGTAAAAAACAAACAAGCATATAAATGCTTTAACATTTTCCTTTTCTTTCGTATGCTCTTTATTTCCAAAAGATTTTCTATAAAATTAAAATTTCAATTCATATTTTTCTATATCATTCTATATTTCATTCTACGTGCGATTTCTCTATTTCAATTTGTTTTAATACAAACTTGTTCGTCTCATCATCCGTAGAAATTCTTCTTGATCAACTTCACCATCACCATCCAAATCGGTTTCATCAATCATTTCACGTAACTCTTCATCAGTCAATTTTTCACCTAATTCTCGGGCAACTCGTTTTAAATTTTTAAATGTAATTTTTCCAGAGCCGTCATCATCAAATAAACGAAATGCTTTAAGTATCTCTTCTTTCGTATCTTTTTCGGCCATTTTTAATGTCATTAAATGTAAAAAATCATCAAAACTTATACGTGCCGTACCATCTCTATCTATATCGTCTATCATACGTTTGATTTCTTCTTTTTTCGGTTCAAAACCTAATGCTCGTATGGCGACTTTCAATTCTTTTTCTTCTATAAAACCAGTGCATTCGATATCGAAGAGATCGAAAGCTTCTTTAATATCAATTTTTTGAGCTTCGGATAATTCGAATTTCACAGTTCTTCTTTTGCGTGGCGCAGCTATAGTGCTCCGTTTAGGAGTTTTCTCCATTCTATTCTTGGTATTTATTTCCGTATATTGTTTTTTTTTCTTTACCAATAAACTAGAAACGTTATAATCTGAATAGTTCGTAGTTTTTCTCTTCCCGGTTACGTTTATGCTTCAAAGTCTATTTTCCTTATTTTCTATTACCCTTTGACAGTAATTTCTATGATTTCTTTTTAATGAAATTGAAAATTTTTCATTTATTTAAAAAAAAAAAAATTAAATAAGTTTTCTATTGTTTTAATATCAATAAACCAGACAGAGGGGAGCTGCTTTAATGACATCTGATATAATTAAATTTTTTTCTTTTTTATATAGAACATGTAATGAATTAATTACAAAATAACAATAATGATAATGTTTGTGGTGGTATGGTTGAAATTAATATTTACAAAAGTGCACACACTTAGTTACAATAACAATTAAATTATGAAAAATTAATTAAAAAAAAAAAGGAAAAGTTAATTACAATACGAATGCAATAATGGTTTTCAACGTTTGCATAAAACCACATATGAATCAAGCCGCATAATATGTTCTTTAGATTAATTGAAGAAGAAGAGGAAGAAGAAGACGAAGAATAACAACAAGAAGAAAAAGAGGGAAAGAAAAAAAACTTCATAAAAAATCTATAGCCTATTGAACCCCACCCCAACCCCAATCTAACTAGATTACACTTGTAAGGCCTTCGCTGGGTGACATCACATTTGAAATGTCATCATACGGGCAAACAGAATTTAACAAAAGCGTTATTATGTGTGGCCTTGTTTTGTATTCCGAAACAAGTTTCCATTGGATTGTTGTTGCTATTGTTGTTGTCGTTATTATTTGTTGTCGTTTATTGTTGAATTCTCTTAACGTGGACGATTTGTGGGAGAAATTAAATTAATGAGTGCATTAATGAGAAGGCTGCATATCTCTAATGTATGCTCCCATATACTGTACAGCGTCATGTAAACAAAGCTACGCATCACTAACTAACATATTATATAGGACCACCGATTTATTTACAGAGGGAGAGAGAGAAAGAAAGAGAGAAAGAGAGAAAAAGAGAGAGAGAGAGAGAAAGGGAGAGAGAAGGAGAGAAAGAGAGAAAAATAGAGAGAGAGAGACAGAGAGAGATAGAGATAGAGATAGAGAGAGAGAGAGAGAGAGAAAGGGAGAGAGAAAGGGAGAGAGATAGAGCGATAGACAGATAGAGAGAGGTAGATAGATAGATAGATAGATTGATAGATAGATAGATATATATATATAGAGAGAGAGAGAGAGAGAGTGAGAAAGAGAGAGTTAGCGAGGGAGAGAGAGATAGAGAGGGAGAGAGTGAGGGAGAGAGAGATAGAGAGAGAGGGAGGGAGAGAGATAATAAGATAGATAGATAGATAGATAGATAGATAGAGAGAGAAAGTGACAGTGAGAGAGAGAGATAGATAGACAGAGAGAGAGAGGGATGGAGAGAGAGAGAGAGAGAGGGAGAGATAGAGAGAGATGGTATAAGCATAGTTTCATTCTTCAGTTATGTAAATTAATTCAATTTTCAAAAAAAAGAGTTAAAGTCAAACAAGGATTTCTATTAAATCCGTTCCACTATATCGTAAAAGCTTTTTCGAAATGCATCACCACATGACATGTTAAATGGTCATGAAACTGATCAGATCAAATCCTTTTTCAATAAGCTCTTAAGCTAAAAAATTAGTCAGCACACGAGGCATCACAAAAATATCTCGGAAATTCCGATCCGTAGGTTAAAGACAAAAGCACACTTGACACAGCAAAGAATGTGTGAACTACAAATTACGGAATATAATTACAACATTCCAACATTAATTCTTTTTGATGCTTATATATTGGTACTGTTGTTTTTCGAAATTCATTTTTCACTGTTGTTTTTTTTTTTTTCAGAAACATTCTCGACAATTTCCAAATTGCTTGCCGTACACTGTATTATGCAAGTCTCTATTAACTTTAGGAGAAAGTGCTTAATTACTTAACTGCAAACTCTGTTGAATTACTTTCTGTTGAATTATTTTCTTTGCAATTTGCATCCGAATATGTATGAACTGATGAAACTGTAAACGAACTGGTTCGAAAACAGGATGCGAAAAAGACAAACCATTGAAATGAATGGTAAGTCGCCAATGTATCGATGGCATCCGGTCGTCTCTTGTACATCATAAGCTCATCTAATCAAACTAATAAATGTTGCTAGCAATAGCAACCAATCTTTAAGGGAGAAACAATCACATTATATTGAATGTGATCTTTTTCCGACCATGACAACACTGCATAGTTATTCAAAAGACGCTTTTATTTGTCACTTGTTTCGACCAGAAATTTATGGCTTATCTAAGCCGTAACACTAGGCTAATGATGATACTTAGAAAAAAAGTACTTTCAAAAAGTAATTGTCCTTTCAACGTGAAATTCGAATGCCACAAAAAAGATGAAAAAGTAGGGTGTAAACGATGAATGAACGAGCCTTTATTAAAATATTGTCCTACTATTTTGTTATATGCATTTAGTTTTATTAAATCTCTTATGTTCCCGATGAGAACTATATTTCGATATTCCACCTTATACAACACATTACTCAATAAATTCGTAGGATCACTATTTGCTGTCATTTTGTCATTGCTGCAATCGACTTGCGACAAACTGCATTATCTTGGTGTTATATACATCTGTGCTGATATATACTGTCATATGCTGCAATGTACTGCCTTATTCAGCAATGTACTGTTCTATACTGCAATTTACTGTCCTATAATGCAATACATTGTCATATACTGCAATGTACTGTCCCATACTGCGATTTACTGTCCTATACTGCAATGTGCGGTCCTATACTACAATGCACGGTCCCATACTATAATGCACTGTCCTACGCTGCATTGTACTGTCCTATGCTGCAATGTACGGTCCTATACTACAATGTACTGCCACATACAGCAATGTACTGTCATATACTGTTACGTACCGTTATACATTGAACGTTTTAAAAATTATCGATGCATATTATACCACGCCCATGTGAAAATACGGACGTCCAGTAGACTTTTGCGTTTTTGATCGCTGTGATTTTCTACCGCTGGTTGCTATGCACTCGCCTGACTGCCAATTTGACTCTGGATGAATTCATGTTTCGCATGAAGATATCCTTTTTATTTGTGGATTAAACAGGAACAAGCAACGCTTCCATCATCAACACATTGTTTGCTTTGGTCAAACGTGATAGCCACTTCGAACGGAGCTCTCTCTCATTGGCAAATGTTCATATAAAATAATAAATACACTACCTACGGACATCATTAAGTGGTCAGCTATCAACTCATGCAACATTACTTTTTGCTCTTCCAAAACGATTTTGTCAGCTTTTTCTTACGTTCCCTGGAACGAATTTGTGCGACTAAAGTGTGAAATTTTCATTTTCATACCCTAAACTATATACGAGCGTACTCTTTGCTCAATCTTGATCATCATTAAATTTAAAATCTATCTAAACTTGTCCATCCGTCCAATCGTTCGCCTACTTATATTTGTGATGTCTGCGTAATAAGGATCTTCTCAATAGTAATGTTTTTACGGATACAAGTTTGATAAAAATATTAGAAGCTCAAATCAAATCGGTCAAGGGACAAGCCTACAGTATAACACAGCAAATAACACTTTTGATTTTTGAACTTTTTTTAAAAATAGCTCCATAACGAGAATCGTTAACCTCCTCGCCTCCCTCCCCCCCTCTGGCACCAAAAGTTACCTATAAAGAATCGCAAAAAGGTCGCATTCCTTTTTGTTCATTAGTGCAAGAGTAATCATATTAGTTCGTTTAGCATATAAACTATAAACCGTACAGAAGATGGAAGTTTCCTGCAGAATGAAACAAAATATTCTAAAATTTGTTATTGTTAAAAAGTAATTTTCAAACTTTTAATTTGATTACCTTTGAAATATATGTCAACTTCATTAGCGCGTAGCTACAGACCGTCATATTAAAGTGAAACCTATTTTCTTATTCGTCAAGAAAAGCTTCTATTTTGCTACTTGTCAAATGATATAAGAAATTCATAATGCTTTCATGTCCCAGGGTAACGATTATAAGAAGTCTGGGTGCATAAAAGCACAATCTTCGTCTTGCACCCTTTACGAAACTATGTACCGTTTTAAATATTCTCTCTTAAGTAATTTAACCTTGAATTAATTTTCGTTTAAGCGAATCAAGTGCAACCACAAACATATATATAATCTCGCTTGTAGGCATCACAGATTTGCGACGTTGTCTGCATATGTTTTCGTTTTCTTTTTTTTGTTTTTTTTCGCAAGATTTCTAAAGATTTTTCCACTACAGTCTTGATGCTACGCATACACTTACATTTATATAAGCATTACGTTAAGATATGTCTCAGCAATCGCTTATGCCTTTTCTGCGCTATTAAACAAATCGTATAATTTATCGACTTAATGCACCCGAGTTTTATATACGAATTGTGAGCAGCATACAATACATACGTAAACTTAAGACAAGAGTGGTGCTTAAACGTTAATGTATCATAAAAACCGTATGTGTATATAATAGTTATGAATATAAAACAAACAAAAAAAAAACTAGTGAGAAAATTATATTCGGCTATGACCGAATCATTTGCATCCATCATCTTCACGTTAAAAGAAAAAGAATCGAAAAAATTCGATTTCTAATAGATGGACGTAATTGGTTTCCTTCATTTTTATTTTTATTTTTGCGTATTTGCAAAAAAAAAACCCGAAAAAAAGGGCATGTTATCTATATTGCACTTTAGGCATGTCCTTTAACCTATTTGATCCATTTTCAATACTAAGAATTTCTAATGTTTTTGCCATCTCTTAATTTGTGCGACCGGGAGAATGTTTATCACAAAGGCAGACGTACGGGAAGACAGGCAATACACACAGACAGAGGGACAGACAAGCAGAGGAACAGACAGACAGACAGACGGACAGATGAACACACAGAGGGACAGACAAACTGGGAGACAGACAAACAGAGAGACAGACACACAGAGGGACAGACAGACAGACAGACAGACAGACAGACAGACAGACAGAGAGACAGACAGCACAGATAGAGGGACAGATGGACAGACAGACGGACGGATGGACAGAGGGACAAACACACAGATGGACAGACAGACAGACAGGGGAACAGACAGAGGAACAGACAGAGAGACAGACGGACAGAGGGACAGATGGACAGAAATTGATGCTGATCAAAAGTATTTCTATACCTTGTAAGATATCTGAAACCTCCTATCTCTCTGATTGTTGCAAACAAATTGATAAAATGAATACACTTCCATCCATCGGTGACGGATATAATAAATAAATTCATTATTTATTAAATAAATAAAAAATAATATTAAGGTAAAAAACTCTTTTTTAAATTAAAACTTAAAATAAAAACTTGAAATTTTCTAAGAAAATGTATAAATTTTCCTTTGAAATAAATCTCTCCTTGCATTGAGGAAACTTGAGCAAATCATGTTTAGATATTTACTGATTTAATCTTTTAAGTAAAAAAAAAAAAAAAAAAAGAAATATTCTTTAGGTTCAGTCTAATGAACATATTTACATCCAGAGTCGAATACTTATGGATTGTCGTGCACATACATGACAAGTGTCCTTGAAACGACCCTTCTTACATAGCGCATATCAACTGAACTTATATATGTAAACCATGTAAACGTATGCGGAATAACCTTGAGAGCGTAGCATATATTTTTGATTTTTTGTAAATTTTTTTTTTTTGCCCTAACATTCGTTATCTCTCTATAATAACACTTTTTTGTATTCGTCGCCTATGGTTGGAGGTATATTGAATTTATCTTTCCGTTTGTGACAGTCAGACATATTCATCAGATACCACATGAAGCCCTATTCACTTGTCCCTTCGTTCGTTTATCTGTTGTCTTTTCCTATAGAACCTACAGTAGCCTAAACTGTGACAGAAATCAGAAACTTAGTAAATTCGCTTTGGGTTGATATTCATACTTCGAGTTCGAAAATGCTCCTGATACGAAAACTCTTGTGCTATAGACTCAACAGGTGAAACGCAGTAGCCAAACTACTAAGCAATTAAAACGCGCAGCAATGAGCCGATTATGCCCGAAGTTAATTTCAAGTTTAGTAGACCACATATTAATTACAATTGGTATCTGATCCTAGGCGCAGTGAGTGTAGACCGCAAATTAATTACGATCGGTACTTGATCCTAGCTATAGTGAGTGTGGACCTCATATTAATTATGATCGGTATGTGGTCCTGGCTATAGTAAGCGTAGACTACAAGTTCATTATGTGGTACGTGGTCCTGGCTATAGTGAGCGTAGACCTCATATTAATTATGATCGGTATGTGGTCCTAGCCATAGTGAGTATAGTCCTCAAATTAATTATGATCGGTATATTGTCCTGGCTATAGTGAGCGTAGACTACAAATTAAACACAATCGTTATATGGTCCTGGTCCCTTCTAGGCTACGACCATTTATCCGACATTTTCTCTTTCCCCATTTCTTTCTGAACAACACCTTGTACACACATAGGTGACATCCCATGAGTGATTGGTTGTTTTAAAAAAAAACAGGGAAAGAAATAAAAAATAAAGGAAATCCAAAGGAAACAAATCTAGAGAAAGGCAGACGATAACCAAGTGTATAGGGAACCTATAAGCAACTATCATTACACAAGGAATGATAGGCATAGTTATGCACTCAAGTAATTCACAAGCAAAGTTAATTTCTCAAAGCATAAAGGGGACTCTTGAACCCTTTCTTTTTCTCTCTCTCTCTTGCATTCTTTCTCCCGGTTGTAGCGTATTACATGTGTCGGAGACATCCCTGAGTGATTTTAAAAAATAACTAAAAAAGTAATTTAAAAAAATAAAAAAAAGAGATAACAACAAAACAGCAATAAAAAAGATAACGTAATTCATCATTTGATTTTTCAATGCAAAGATGGTCCCGATTGGCCAATTGACTATCAAAAAAACTCTATAATTTTTATAATCACTACCAAAAAAAAGGGTGCATTTTTTGTACACGCGCCTTTGAAAGAGTTCCCACAAGATAAATAACACATTGTTCAATTATTGCCGGGTAGTAATGCGATATAATCAGTCCATATCTTCTCCAATACTGACGATGCGTTTTCTATAGATCGATTTGCTAAAGTAAAGATGATTTCATCATTTGATTCGAACCTCAGTATCTGAAGCATCCTTTTGAGATTTGCTAACAGTTAAGAGTCATTGGTCGTCAAGTACGGGGAATACAGGCGAAGAGCGATTTCTGACACGGGTAGGACAACAAGTAGGAAAAAGCCTGAGCAGATTTTTATGCCAATGGACGGTCACGAGATAATATCTTCAGCGGTCGTCAAACATCCCTGTGTTATGGTCGATGCCCGCATGACATTTGTCATGCATATCGATGTAGTAGTGTTTGAGAGAATCAACCCGATGTACGGTGCTTTAAATAAAATAATGATAAATATATGCGGAATACAATAAAAGTGAGGCATATTACTAGGGAAGGTGATGCGATCAATAATAATGTATGCAGCTCCTGTACAGACAAATACTTTCCATAGACGTTCGTTTATGAAGAACATCAGTACTCTATTCTGATTATGTGCTTTATGAGTCTATAATGGGTTCCACACCACCTTTTATGATGCTGCACGTATAATTAGCGCTTAAATGCCAGGTGAACCTTCGGCTACAAAGGCATTACGCGCGTATGATCTTCGAAAGCTACGCATGACGCGAGAACAAGAAACAAAGTTTACGCAAGTGGCAGATAGGGTGGGATCACTTCAGGTCAGTGAGATGGACCTATAGATTGATTCTTAGCGTAAAGCAATGAAAGAACCGATAGCAGCGTTGGTTTCTACCTTATACAAATTTTGAGGGGACATAGCTCTCTCCGCCAACAAAAAAAAAGATGACAGCGTTGGTTTCTACCTTTATATAAATTTTAAGTGGACTTAGCTATTTCCGCCAGCTTCTGTGCAAGGCAGAACATGACAACCCAATGTCTGGAGTGTGATGAATGGAATGAAATAAAGGAACATGCTCCATATTCTAATGTCCAAGATTCTAGGCTAAGAGGAAGCTTATAAGTCAAGCTATAGAAGAAAGGCTAAAACGGGGCAATCCAATAATGTCTACACTATAGCAGCCACAAATATGGAATTTAGTACAAGATGTAAGTAAAACTATAATGAAAAACTCAAATCGGAAGAACATTTATAAAGACAGAGGTAGCAAGATTCTCGACTAAGGAGGAGCTTATAAGCCAAGCAATAGAAGAAAGGCTGACACGGGGCAATCTAATAAGGTCTACACTATAGCAGCCAGAAATATGGAATTTAGTACAAGATGTAAGTAAAACCATAATGAAAAAACTTAGATCGGAAGAACGTTTATGAAGACTGACGTAATAATACGACGGACAACTTGAGCTAAGCCTCAGATGAGTCTCCTCTAATACATAATAATTAGTAGTCGAGTCAGACGTAGAAGAGGCTTTAGTACGGCAAAGGTCTCATACTGACTTAAAGTTTTTAACCTTTTCTTCCGATTTAAGAAAAAGAACAAAAAACTTCCTAATAGATTAAGGACTATCTATGCCTTACAATCTATAGCAGATATTAATCTAAAATTTGTCGGAAATATTTAGCACTATTTAAGACTTCGTTATTAGAATAAAAGTGATCCAAATTCAAACTTATCCTTATCCTTAATTTAACAAAAAACAAATACCTTAAAAATATTAAACAAAAATTCAGACCAAACACTTAAGAAATCACATAAAATGATAGCGTAAAAAAAGTTTCCCGTCTACCACTTGATTGGAAAAAAAAATCGGATAATTTTACATAGATTAGTGTAAAGCAACGCGGGTATCCAAGACTCGTCCTAAGGCAAACATAATAATTTGACTTGTTCTTATTATTGTCGTTGTTATCGTTATCCACTTGGCTGTGTGAATATGTTTTTGGCTTATTGCCTTCAACCTCTATAAAATCATAAATTATTCTTAAGTCTTGGCATCATCAATATCTATGAATCTACCCGTATTGTGTTTCGTCGTCATCGATGTTTACGCGTTCACTTTTTACACACTTTTTACATATTTATGTTTTTGTTTTTTTTTTTTTTCTTTGAATTTTTTTCTTTCTCTTTGCTCTCTTACTCACAAAACCGTTTTCTATATTTTCCTTTTTTCTCTCTCTCTCTCTCTCTCTCTCTAAGTTTGCGGTAAACGTATGCCGTTAACCGATGATGTCTTGCCTATTCTACTCTACTAACAGACACATAAGTGCACAATTGTTTTTGAACTTATGCTCTAAGTTTTTTTAAATTACTACCACGCGTCAAGTTTCATTTAGTTCAGTTCCAAGCTATATCAAGGTCACAAAATATGAGACCCTTTTTTACTGTATATGGCCATATGGTAAAATCATATTTTTTTTTCTTTTTTCTTTTTTTTGGTTTCATTTTTCTTTTTTTTTTTTGAAATTTCAAAGTTTTTCTACAAATACGTACATACAGACATACGTACATACGTATATTTAAGGATTTTTCTGCAGACATTCACATGAAATTATGTACTTTTATTATTATTTTCAATGTCATGCTGTCTGAAAGTTTTCAAATGTTGATACATACAAAAAGTTTATTACACTTTATTACATCTGAGGAAGGTATGAGGAAGCTATGGTTTTTTTTTTTTAACAATATGAAAATATACAGATGTACGAATTGTGCTTGTAACCGAGTTTACAACGTATCAGATAATTCATGAAAAAAAAAAGAAAAAAAGAAAAAAGTTTGAACTAATTTCATAAAGTAAATAAAACGAATATTGTTATACTTAGTTGATTGAGATCGTATTAGTGCTTCAGATCATATTATCTTATTAAATGCAATTTTCATTTTCTTATTTAAGATCCTCTCTTTAAAGGTTATCATCACAAATTCTTTGCAATCTTCGTTTACTAAATTGAAAATCAATCTGTTACTCGGGATGTTTGGATTTTGTAGTTTTCTGCGATTTTTATGCCCATAACAAAGCGAATATATTAACGGGTTGGCACCTAAGTACCTACCGATTTCCCTTATGTATGTCTCTCAACTCCCATTTTATCCGCAAACGTTATATGATCTTCTTCTTCCTATAACAGGTGAACTGAAAAGTTCGTAAGCTGACACATAGATGGCCCTACCAGTATTAAATCTATATGATTTTTAGTTAGTCCTAACCTTTAAAAAGATAAATGTATAAATTTGACAGAAGATTTTACTGTCAATTTGGTGAGATTGGAAAAATCCGGTGTATTT
>KK351316.1:230692-248670 GCA_000671755.1 Glossina brevipalpis | reverse complement strand
CATTTTGGTTAGAGATAATTTTGAGATTGATGTTGTTGTCCGATATAAGTTTTAGTTGTGTTTATAAGCTATCGATTAATATGTATCAAGTGTAAATAAGCATTATTTATGACGCTGCCAGTTATCATGTTTTAAATTCCAAAAAGAAAAAAAAAAAGAAAAATTAAGCTAAAGCTACTAAAGCTACTAGAGCTATTAAGTTGCTTGCGGCTAAAAATGCAGTAAACGATGAAAGAGTATAAAAATGATTTTCAAGATTTCGTCGAAAAAAAAATTTGTACTTTTAAAAGATTTCGGATGCAAAAAATTCAAAGCTTACTAAATGAAACTCTAGCTTCAAACTTAACAAGAAGCGCTTGCTATACAATTATAGGTAGAAGTTAACAAGCGGTTTCATTTCGATTGTATATAATGGGAACGAAACAGAACGAAAGAAAATGATTTCCTTACATAAGCTAGCAGCCGAAATGGACAAACAAAAAAATTTCTAAAAAATGGAACATCAGAATTGAACTGAAGAAGGTTATTACTCGATTGATTTTACATGGATAGATCTTAAATCGGTTCCTATAGCCAAATGTTCTGTTTAGATTTTTTAACTCGCTATAAAATAAAAGATTATCTTCATTAAATTATTACAGGCAATGAAAAATAAATCCTGTACGACAATCCTAAACAAAAGAAAACCATTAATTGATTCACTGCAATCATCTACATCTCTTGCAAATCCAATTATTCATACGACTGTAAAAGTGCTAATGTGCGTTTATTGGAATTGGAACTACGGAAGTCTAAAGCCTGAAAAAACTTTTACATCGGAACGATAACAAGCCCAATTGATGAAAAATTAAATGAAATGCTTGAAAAAAAAATACCACATTTACGGAGAAAAAATCTTTGAAAAGTGATTTTTCTTCATGACAACGTCCGTTCGCGCTTGCAGTAAAGACAACAAACCAAGCAAATGATCTTCAACTTGAGCTGGGAATTTCTTACGCATGCGACTTATATTCCAAATCTGGCCCCTTCCAGTTATCATTTGTCCATATCGATACAGTTATATTTGAGCAGATCGGCGTTTCACAAAACTTGAAGATATGAGAAAATGGCTCAATGATTAGTTGGCTTCGGAACTGATAAGTTTTTACTACGTGGGCATGCATAAGTTGTTCGATAAATGATAAATGGACCATAGATAATTCGTTTGGGTCTTAATCAGTTGCTTGTAGTAGCTATGAAGAATATTTTCTCTAAGTTAATATATAATTTATTTATGAATAGAACTGATTACGGATAGAGGTCTGATATCTCCATTTAGAGAGGCAAGTCTTCTTCTTCTTCTTCGTCTGTTTTATTTGTCTTTTTTTTTTCTTTTGGATAAAGGGAACATGTTTTTAAAAGTTTATTAAAAATTGGAACCTCAGCATTGGACTGAAGAAAGATATTCGGTTCATTTTATGGAAATGTCTTCAATCGATCTCTAAAAGCCCCAATATACGAGTTTAAGAAAGCGTTTCGCACATTTCAATATATTTCTATGTTTTTAGCAAAGTTTCTTATTTTCTCCCAATTATGAGACGTACAATCATCATGCAGAATAGCAAAATATATAATGCGCTATTAAACCTAAAAGTATGCTTTATTCATACGTACTTATTAGAAGCTAAATAAATATTCTTTCCGCATTCGTACGCGTTTCTGTAATCATTTATTTGCATTCACATTTATTTCAACACATGTTTAAGTTTATTTGTATCTTTTTTATATATAAATGTTTTTTATATATACATACATACATACATACATACATACATACATATGTATATGCTGCTCTAGATAGACTGCGTGCAATGAATTTACATAAAAGTTTTGCGTATTACTGGAAAGTATGCTAATATCTGGATTATCATCTGCTGATGTTCCATTTAGTTTTGCTGCTAGAAAATGTAGATTTTATTTAAGCAAATTTTTCAATTAATTCATTGTTTAAATATGTTTTTCTTTTGTTTAGAAAAACACATGAGAGGATTTGCAACGAATTAAAAGCTTGTTCTTCCGCTTTCTATATAATGATATTTTTTTTCAAAAATAAAGGTACAAAATGGAAAATTTCCTCATTTATTGTAGATTTAAATAATAATTTTAGTTTAGTTTTTTTTTTTTTTTTTTCAAAAACTCCTGTAATTTAGTTTTATATTGTTCAGTTTAAAGTTGTTTTGTTTTCTATTTTCTATTTATTATTTTCGCGAACAAGAGATAAATAAACTTGGCTTAGGCTGTATAATTTAAATTGAGATAAAATAAAAATTGGAATGGAGTTCTTTAAGATTTGCTTTACTTCCTGTTCTTATATCTTTTAATATATAATTCATTTTGATGCGTTAAAAGGGCTTCGGAGCTTGCTATGAAAATAAAAAGAAGAATGGTAGGGGAAAAAAAAAATTGTAAAAATTTTTTTTTGTTATTATTAAATTTATTTTATTATTACTATTAAAAATATTTTATTATTTTAATTATGATTATATAAAACCTAGATATAAATTCATGGACTAATGTGGCAAAAGCATTAATAGTTGGAATTTTTTTTTTTTTTTTTTAAATTTAATTTAATAAAACCGCTAATATATTGTAAATGAAGAAAAATTAAAGAAAATAAAGTATAAGCTCAGGCTGACATTAATACGTTTTAAAACAAAGCCTATTTTTGGGAGCGTTAATTACGAAAATCTTTTGCATAAGTTTTTAGGTATAAAAGGAAAACTATTTATACACTTTCCTCTTTCAAGTCTTAGACTAATTTGCTTCAAAATGAATAAATATTCATTTAGTAAATAAAGTGTGTGCTGGTATTTTTTTTTTTTTTTTTTTTTTGCGGATGCTGAGAATGGAATAAAGTTTTAGATATATTCTTATATTTTTTTCATTTTACTGTTGTTGAAGAAACTTTCTCTGAACAATCCTTTATTTATTTATTTATTTATTTATGTATTTATTTATTTATTTTGTTGTTGTTGTTTTATTTCCTGTAAGCTTACGCACACACAACACCTACAACTACTTAACTTAGGGATGTACTTAACAATAGAGGACGCAGTTACCTGCATTTAACAGGTAAAGTTCAGCAGTTTTCCCCTTTTTGTTTCTTTTCTTTTCTTTTTCTCTTTTTTTTTTTTCTTTTTCATTATTTGAATTGTCAGCAACATAAGTAACTACAGCAGGACAAAGTTTACATCAAAAAGAGTGCATCAGGAAAAAAACAAGTAAAAAAAAAGAAAAATAAGAAGATCAAAAAAAAAAAAAAGAAAAGGAAAAAGGGAAAAGGGAAGAAGGAAAAAGGAAAAGAAACCTTAAGACATACAAGGCATATAAAAGTGCGGTATACGATGCAATGTGGTAGTCTGGTTGGGTACTGGTTTAATGCTGTAAAAGGCATCAATTCCTTATAAATTGCAGCAGCGCACAAATGAAAATACCGCACATAGAAAAATTTAAAGTAAAAAAACATAAGAAATAGAAAAATAGAATAAAATAGTTGAAGTTTCTTTTGTTAAACTTTCGTGCATTGTGTTGTGCTGTTCATGTTTCATTTGTTTGCATTGTGATGTTGGCCAAGGCCGGCAGGCTCTTTAGTATTTTGTCTCCAACGGAATTTACGCCATTTGTAATCAATGTAATATGGCTGCGGTTTCCGTTGGTCTTGCTTCATTTTGTTCTTATTGTTTAATGTTGTTTTTTTTTTTGTTTGTTTGTATTTGTATTTGTTCTTCTTTGCTATGTGTGCGCGCTGCTTTCTGTTTTGTGTTTTTACTTTTTTATTGTTTAGTAAACCTCATCATAAAAAAAAAAAAAAAAAAAAAAAAAACGTTATATAAATAAATAGTTATTCAATTCGCGTTTTACAACTTTTAGAGTTTAGTTTATTTAGTTTCCATTGATTCTGTTTGGATGTGTGTGTGCGTGTGTGTGTAAATGTTTGCGTTATCTTTTGCTTAATAACGTCTTATACATACATTTTGTATTCATTTTATTCTATTCATTCATTTATTGGTTTTGTTATAAACTGATATTAACAAAGTTCTATTTCTTCGTTTTGGTCGTGCCATTGTCTATAACAACAATAATAACAACGACGACAACAACAACACTTCCGTTTTCGTTTTCTCATTTCTTCTTATTTGCTTGCCCTTGCAAGTGTTAGTAATTGTATATTTGCCCTTGTGCGAGAGAGAGAGAGAGAGAGAGAGTGAGCGAGAGCGAGAGAGTGAACGAGAGAGTGAGAGAGAGTTAGAGAGAGAGAGAGAGCGAGCGAGAGAGTGAGCGAGAGAGTGAGAGAGAGAGTTAGAGAGAGAGAGAGAGAGCGATAGATTGTATGCGTATAAGCCAATGTGTTTTGCTATTTCAATTATTTTCTCGCAAGACTTTCTAAAGTTGTTTTTCATTTCTTCATGCGAAAATCTTGGTAAGAAAGCGTAGAAATTGTTTTTCAAAATGTGTTGAAGCTCGCTCTAGTGTTTCTAACGATAAATTAATGTGTTGTTCTGGTATATTGGAGTTCAAGGCAGAAAGTTGGTTTCTTTTTTTTTTCTCTCCTTTTTTTCTTTTTTTTTTTTCTCTCGCTTGCTTTGTTCCTTTGATTAGCTTCATTTAGTGTAAATGATTGTTGTGAAATATTCTTACACAACACAAATAAATGAAGGCTGGAAAATAAATAAAATCAAGATTGTCTTTCTTGCCATCTCCTCCTCATTTTTCTCTTTCTCTTTCCCTATCATTTTATTTCTGTTAGTTAGTGTTAGTGTGAGTTCGCATATTTTTTTAAAATGAATTTATTATTGATTTCGTTTAATTAAATTTTATTAAAGGAATTCTTTTCTCACAACTTGATTATTTCGAATTTTTTTTGTTTTTTTGTTTTTTTTTTTTTTAAAGATAATTAAAGTTATTTGTAAAATTTCGAAATATGAAAAGCCTAAAAAAGTAGTTATTTTATTTTTTAAATTATTTTTTTATTTAAAACACAAATTTCTTTCGCAACACTTGATTTACTTGGGTGGTAACTTGTGATGCCATAAATTTTTTTGTTTTTGTTTTTTTTTTTTTTATCAACTAAACATTGATTGATGGCTGTCACTGCGCGTATATGTTTGGTGATGGTAGTCAGTTTTATACGGCTAGCACATCCTTTGCCCTTACCCTTACCCTTTACTAAAGTAGTTTTGTAATTTATTGGTCTTTATTTTCGAAAAGAGAAAGAGAGAGAGAGAGAGAGAGGGAGAGAGGGAGAGAGAGAGAGAGAAAGAGAAAAAAAGGTTAAGTGCATAAATGAATGAGTTCTAGTTTATTTGTAGTGAAGTTTGTAAGTGTGTATGTTTTTCCGTTTCACTGGAAAGCATAATTATAAACAGTTAATTTGATTTACTAGTTATTCATGTATAGCAAAGAAGAGAGTAACTAAAGTGTTTTATAAACACTTGCTTCTTCAATACATGCTTCAAATTCTCTTTTACATCTAACACATAAAATTTATTTAAAATTTCATTAAATTTCCATTAAATGAGAATACTTTATTACTACATAATTTAAACACAAAAAAAAAAAAACAAAAAACAAGAAATCTTTAGTTGAAAGATACAGTTTTTTTCTTAGTAATAAAATACAATATTTATGTATGTAAAGTAAAAATTCTCTCTTAAAGTGATATCGTACTTTATGAAAAAAATAAAGCGCTCTAAAGTATGCTAGAGGAGAATATAAAATTTTGCATAAGATAAGACGATGAGTGTATTGAGTGTATTTTACTATAATATTGTAAATATATTACGGGATTCAAATCTCATTGCGGTAGAGTTTTTTTCATAACCAATAAATGAAAAAACATCAACGAGCCGATAGTCTATGTTTCTAGTATGCTAAATTTATCTCTCTAGTCTAAGAATTCATTTCATTACGTTAGACTATAAAAAAATAGAATCTAAATGCAGAGCAAATTTTTTATTTTTTCTAAAATTCATTTAGAGGGTTTTTCATTATTGGGATCCTTCAATTGTTTTAGTCTCAATTTCACAATTCAGAGTTTTGAGTAAACATTTTTTCTATTTTTCTTTTTTTCGTGAAAAAAAGCCTAAAGCCAATATAAACACGAAATTCCTTTTAAGCTAAAATTTTTTGGGAGCATAGTTGCACTTCTTCTAATAGGTCTAATAACCTGTTTCGTTCGTTTTTTTTGTTTTTTTTTTTTTTATCAAAAATTAGGACACTTTACCTTTTATTCAAAATGTTGCCCTTCACTACTGGCTACTTTTCCATCTTTTAAATAAAATATGAATGTCGTAACGGAAAGACGAAACTTTAGCAGAGATAATTAAGTATTTTAGAGATCATAGATAAAATCACTTTAAAAGAGTGAATGAAGTTAAAAATCGTTGCAAGAAAATTATTAAGAGTAAAGAGATTAAGTCATAAACTATTTTTCACTTATTAAATCTCGTATCTTTTCAATACTGAGCTAAGACATTTAAGAATGATTTGATGCTTTAATTTTGTATTTGTTGCTATAAATTAAAATTTTCCATATTAAGTATATATCTGTAGGTATTAATAATGTTACGAATAATTTTCAGATTTTGCATCAAACTTAGCCTTCTGTCATGCCATCTGTTTCGTTGTCATTTTAGCGGTCATGTTTCGTGGTTCCGTGTGCCTTTTAAAAGCAAAGAATTGAATGCGTTTTGTGAAACAATAAATTTTTTACATTTAGCACATGTGCAAGTGCAAGCAGTCAAGAAAATATTCTGAATGTAATGCTGGCAGGCCTGCCAGCTTATTGATAACGTGGTTTGTGTTTTTTCAGATCCACTTCGAATTGCGGTGTACCTTCGCAAGAGTTAAATATCTTTTACAAGTGATTCTTATAAGATGCTCAATTATGGCGCACTTAATGAAAAAATCTGTATATTTTCTTTTTGTTTTCTTCTTTTTCTTTTTCTTTCGCATTTTCCTTTTGTTTTTCATTAAATTTTTATTTTCATTTTCTCTTTATTTTTTTTTTTTTTTTTAACTCTTATTTCCATTTTATTTCATTTACATCCAAGACAAAGTAAAAGTTGTTTGATTTTTGATTGCTTTTTCTCACAGAATTTAAAGTCATCAGCGAACTATCAATGACCAATACTTGTGACTGGTAATTAAGGAAATTCTTTTTTCCTTTTTTAATTTTTTAATTTCTTATTTTTTTATTTTTATTTACATCGAAGCATTATGTAACATTTGTGACTTTTAAAAATATATAGGCGAAACCTATCCATTAATTTATTTGCCCTTGTAATGTCCTTCTAGCAGTTTGTTGTTCATTTAATGGCTTGTATGTGATGAAATAAATTTGTTTCTCCTCGCGCGTATTTACCGTAAGATATGATTTAACCATAACGACTGTAAGGAAGCTTTTAAAATCTGATCGTTCCTTTTGCCGCACAAGAAAATCTCTTATGTATAGCATGTATGTTGTGTATAGAATGTAAAAATAGCTCACTTAACCTCGATAAGTATGAATGTAATGTTGGTTTGTTTATAGTAGTAATACGCATAACTTACTTCGTTAAGAAGAATTAAAAAGTCTTCAATAGTCACAATAATTAATGCCCACGAAACTATTCTTTATGTTCCTGTTCTATTGAAAAAGACGAGTTGATTGATTCTCTTGCAAAAGAAAGGAAAATTTGTTGCATTTAAATTGAATTCTTGAATGAATTCTTGTACGTAAAATGAACTTAATCATGACCTACCTGTGTTGTTATTATTTCAACTTCTAATTTTTCCTTTAACACTATTAAGTCGAAACGATAGCAAAAATACAAAGCTAAACGTTTCTTTATAATGAATTCAAATTATGGGATTAAAAAGCAAGAAAGAGAGAAAGGGAGAGAGAGAGAGAGTGAGAGAGAGAGAGAGGGGGGGTAGAGCGGGAGAGGGAGAGAGATATAGAGAGAGAGAGAGAGAGAGAGAGAGAGAGAGAGAGAGAGGGGGGGTAGAGCGGGAGAGGGAGAGAGAGATAGAGAGTGGGAGATAGAGCGGGAGAGGAAGAGAGTGGGGAGAGAGACAGAGAGAGAGAGGGAGAGAGAGGGAGAGAGAGACAGAAAGAAAGAGAGAGTAGATACGTGTGCTTCATTTCATTATAATCAGTTTTATTCATTTCCTAACCAGGACACTTTCATTTCCCTCTTAGGCATTTACCCATAAATCTTTAGTTGAACTTTCAACAAACCTTTCTTTCAATTTATTTTCAAATATATGCAATATCTGTAAATGAATTGCTGGTAATATACATACATGTGTATGCGAATGTGTTGCGAATATTCCAGACTTAACTGTATATACTTGACTAAAGGCTTAACGATTCCTTCGGTATTTTTCTATTATTTCCTAATTAAAGAAGTTCTTATATCATAGATAACCAATAAACCTATAGCTTCACTTAATAGAAAACAAAAATCTAAAATTTATAATATATCAAATAGTAAGACTAGTGGCACTTTGGTAACCAAAAAGACTTTTAGTCAATACTTTTCCAATAATAATAATAATTTTCATAGAAATTCTTATCGGAGTCACGTCATCCAATCATTTTTCCGGCTATCGTCTTCATAACGCAGCGCTGGTCTATTCTGTAATGGCTTTCAGAAGAAGAATGTCCTTCACATTATTAACACACTACAATGAATTCATTTGTACAATCATTAGAGTCTAACTTAACCTAACCTAAACAAACTGTTTTACTCACTGTGTGCATAATTCCATACCATAGACATCTTTAATGTATTGTTTTGTTTTTGTTTTTGTCTCAAGTAATGTTTTATTCTCCTTATTTTTTAAAATTTTTTTTTATGCTTATGTTTTATTTTTAAATAGAAAACATTTTGTGTTTTCTTTTTTTTACCAAAACTTTACAAAAATCTGATTTATAGAAGTGACAACACAAAACTCCTAATAGTTAACGTTAACCATTAAATGACAGATGAGCAGAAAATCGCGTTAAATGTTTCTCATTTACAGCCGTATTTATGGTTTTTTTTTTTTTTTTAAATTTAACATAGATTTACTAGAAAAAGAACGAAATAATATTGAAAGTGAAAGTCGAAAATTTACTTACAATTTAGGAGATAAAAAAAAAAAGAAAAAAAATACAAGCAATAGTCCAAGATGGTTGATGCTTTAAAAAAGAAACTTTTACTGTGCAGATCTATTGTCGTCTTTTCTTTTGTTGTAGTTGTAGTTGTAGTTGTTATTTTGTGTGGTAATGAAACTTGTGTTCAAAATATAACTCATTTTTCGTATGGTTTCTATGGAAGAACATCATGTGGTTTTCTGCAATCATACCTATTCTCGTGTCTCTCTGCATTTGTATGAATGAATGAATGAATGAATGTCCGACGAAGATGTATCTATAAGCTGGTTGGTTAGTCTGTATAGAGATAAGTATAGTACAGTATATATATGACGTACCATCTCATTCAGTTAAACACTTTCAACTCTTCAACTCCTTTTGCCAAGAGTCTTGCAATTCCTTGTACACACATACATATACACACATAAAGTTGCCTATATGTACATATATATATATATATGTAAGTAGGTATATGTGTATGTATGTACGTATCTACGTATGTAGGTATGTATGTATGTATGCTTGCATGCATGTATGTATGTATATATACATGTGTCTCTGCCTGTGCGTGTGGGTATATGCATTGTGGGTTGGCAGAAAGATATAAGGGATAGAATTTGTTTAAAGCTTATATTTTCGTAAGGGATTTGTTATCACATTCATAATGTTTAATGTGTCTGGAGATTTATTACGAAGTAAATATTTTCATTAGTATTAATTTTCGGGGTATTAAATAAGTTTTAAAGTGTTGGCCGATAACACTGCATTTATTTTTATGAGGGGATTTGTACAACAACAAAATCGAGCAAGCATTCTCGCTTTATATTTTCAGGGATTTTTTGCTGCTTTTTTTTTTTTTATTTTTCATTTTATTAATTTTCTAAACGAATTGTTTTTAGAGAGATTATTTAGAAAAAATAGATAAACAAAAAATAAAAAAAAAATTTTTTAAAAAATTTATGTTCAATTTGTTTTTTTTTTTTTTTTTTTTTCTAACACATCTTTGTGCCAAAACATCTTTTAGGGGCATGGAATTAATTAATAAAGTTCTTGACCTATTAAACTTGTTTGAAAAAAAAAAAAAAAAAAAAACTTTCAAACTCATAGTTTAACCTTCAGAAAATATGATATTCTCTCCTAGTAAGTGCTTTGTTGTTCTCTTTCTTTTAGCTTTTTTTTTTTTTGTTTTTTTTTTTCTTTCTAGTCAGGAAGAAGTTTTCTAGTAATGAAAAGATAACAATGAAATTCGACTGGTTCTTTACGGTCGGATTCTTGACGCATTTATAAATATTATAATAAGCAAGAAGATTACACTGTGAAGAGTATTAAAAGGATGTGACCTCCTCCGCTGTTTCGGGAAATGCATCGCTAAGGCATCGCTAAGGTTGGTCTTTTGTCAATGTTGTAGTCGTCGTCATGGTTGATGGCAATGTGCTCTTATAAATCCTTCTTCATCGTTTTCTTTTTTTTTTTTTTTTTTTTTTTTTTTTTTTTTTTATTCTTCCGAGATGTTTAGCGTTCCTTTGTAGTTGTGTCAGCCTGTATGTAAATCATTTTAAAGTCACTACTGGTTAGTGTTGTGTAATTTACATTTAATTAGGGATTGTATCTTGACGAAAAATTGCATGCTAAACGAGCACATTATCTGTCGGGGAAAATCACAAGGATAACAAATAATTTTATAGTACAACGCAGTCACTCCCTTCTTATCTCAGTTGCATTGACATAGGGACACAAGAGCACAAGCTTTATAATAGACATACATCGAGACACATATTATATATAGAGAAGTAAATGGCAATGGCAATGGCAGTGGCAGTGGCAATGCTGCAAACATAACCAATCATACTAGTAGTAATAGCATTTTATCAAAATGACGGCATCTCTAGACGACGTGCTTTTGTCAAGTGTTTTGACAGTAGCTAGAACGGCCCATACAGACCTTTTGCACAAACTGTTTAACAGCTCAAGCTCTTGCTTAGGAATCGCATGCTGCTCATGATATTCATCTTGAACGATGATGCTGATGCTGATGCTGATGCTGATGTTGATAATAATGATGATGATGATGATGCTGATGATGATGATGAGCATGATGATTATGATGATAATGATAATAATGATGATGATGATGAAGCAACGACGTATAGGAATGTTTCTGTGGGATAAAGGGATTTAACGATTGGCAGAAGATAATTTCTTTTATATAAAATATTTTGTGAATGTAAAGCTTCACGTTACCATGGCGAAAATGTTTCCCATTGCTCTGTTAGGATGTGTAATGAAATACTTCTGTTTGACTTGGGAATTATATATATGTATATATATATTATAGACCGACACAACGAAAAAGATTTCATTTTTATTTTTACTAGCAAACACAGAAAATCTTAAGAGAATAAGAATATTTCTTTCAAAGCTTATTAGTAATAAATTTCATTTGATGGATTTTGTTAAAGGATATAAAAGTGTAATCAAAGCAAAAAAGATTTATTACAAACAAAATTCAGTTTAGGCAAATCATTTTAATACATTTATATTTTCTCTTCTTCTCTTTTATGAAGGCCAGGGCTCTAGGGATTTATGTGGTACAAATCAAGAATATATTCCCTTTGAAATGGAGAATTTTGTTTCTTTCATTATATTAAAGGATATTTTCATAAAGCATACACAAATAACAAAATTTATTTTTGTCCAAATTAAACCTTAAACAAAATTGATCTGATTAAATTAAGGATTGCCCACAACAACAGTTTTATGTCGTATGGAAATATATTGTTTTAAAGGCAACAATATCATGCATGCTACAGGTTACTTTAAATGTTGAAAAGTTATTCTCTTTTTCTTTTTATTTATCGTAGCATACTCATTCATATATAAGTGAAGAAGAAACGATTCTATTTCAGTAATAATAAATAAATGAAATGTTATGAAGTGAAATGTTCTCAGAAACAGTTCTTCATACAAATTAACGCATTGATGCATTACCTCGAATCTATACTAAAAGTCCTTTCAGGCCGTAAATAAATACATTAGAAAAATCCCAATTATTTCGATATAATTTTTTCTCTTTAGTGTCACCCTTTCTAGTTCAAAAGCGGAACTAATTTATTTTTAATATCAAAATTCAATTTTCTGATAATTTTGTTAGCAGCCGCCATTTTGTATTTACAAGACTTTTAAATAAGAGTTTTTTTTTTTTTAAATATTATTATTATTATAATGTAAACTATAATGAAATGAATTCTTAGACTAGAGAGATGAATTGAGCACACTAGCAACGTAGACTATCGGCTCGTTGGTGTTTTTTTCATTTTTTGGTTATGAAAAAATTAGGTTGCTATGAGATTTGGACCCACGTGTAATGAGTGGCAACATATTTATAAGATTATAGTATAAAGTGTATGCAAGATTTTTTATTCTTAAGTAGCATACTTCAGAGCGCTTTATTTTTTTTCATAAAATACGATATCACTTTAAGGATTTTCAGTTTACATACGAAAACATTGAGATTTGAACCCATGTGTACTGATTTGTTAGAGATGTGTCTGAATAATTTAGCCACGGTTGCGCCTTTTTTTTTTTTTTTTTTTTTTTTTTTTTTTTTTTTTTTTTTTTTTTTTTTTTTTTTCCTTTTTTTTTTTTTTTTTTTTTTTAATCGGAACAGAAAAGATTAATTATTTTAGTGAAACTTATATATTTTATTTTTTTCTTTTGATTTGTCCAGTAAAATCTTTAACAAATTTCAAACAGGACTTCAAGTTGGCGCTTTATTTGATAAATATTCTTGCTTCGATAGAACTAAAATTGTCGGTTAAAACTAGCAACTCAGATTCTACATGTGTCGGATGCGTTTTACGTTCGATAGTAGTTCAGTCCTATTCAGGTTTCCAACCATAGATGACACTATTAGAATGTACAATTTTGGAAAATTCGTCTTTAGTTTGAAATCCATTCTTTGTATATCGTATAGAATTTTTGCGTATTTTGCATAACGCAAGTAGATAATGACCATTGAAATCAAGATTAATGAAGATAATCTTTACAATCATCTATATTTAGGCTGTGGACACGAAAGCACAACAAGAATGTCTGTCCCCAAAACAGGATAATACGTAACTGTAAGAAATCTTTAACTGCACAATCTTATTGTTAGTTATTATGGCTTCAAAACTTCTTCAGCTAATTTAGTTTAACATTATTGTGATATGAAACAACTGATAAAATCATTTTCTAAATTTTAACTTAAAGCACTTTCATAATAATGGACACATATGGGATAGGATTTGTAGACAAATTTGCTGCTAAAATATAAGAAATAAAGTTGTATTTTGATTCACCTGGTCTTTTCAAAATTTAATCAAATTGGGCGTGTATTGAGAAAAATTGAGAGAAATATGCTGATCAAAAATATATAAAAAAATTAGAAGAATTTTTGATGATATAGCAGGAAGAGATATATGTATTAAAAGTAAGCATAAAATAAAATAGAAATTAAAAGCTTCTCTTCACGTCCATTATGTTGTTATTACTAAGTAAATATATCTTGAAATTAACAAGTTAAACACGAATGCCTTTCTATCTTGCAACCGGAAATTCATCAACATTTTGTAATAAAAACCTTTTGGCAAATCTGACACAATTGTCTTTTAATACACAAAACAATTTCAACACACGTTTTTTATCGTATAAGTGAGTAAGCGTCCGTGTGTGCATCTGAGTGTTTGTGTGTGTGTGTGTGTGTGTGTGTGTGTTTGCGTCTTTATACGAGGAGTTACACAGCAGGATAATCTAAACCGATATATGTTTGTGTGTCCCATTTGCTATGTATGTGCAAATTTACGACAATACCAATTTACCCCTAACTATGCGAAGTAGAAAAGTGAAATATTTTTACACTTACTCACACTTATGCACGTGCATTTGTTACAATGTTGCGACAAGAGCGAAAGAAGATAATAATAAAAAAAAAAAAAAAAGAAAAAGAAAACGCTGTTTCCAGACAGTAAAAAACTATCACGACATCAACACTCGAGCAACAGCAGCAAAATAATATTTATCATCAACATAAATATCAGTAACTTACAAAGAAGACAAAGGTGGGTTTTTCTTGCTTTTGTTTTCGTTCATATACTCCTTGTGTGTAAGATTGTTACGAGCCCAGTTACATAGTTGAAGCACTTAAAGCTTCTCATGATAAGCGTGGGATGTACATGTAGGTACGTACATAGATGTGAGTGTTATAAAAAGCGATTTGTCTTTGTATTTAATTTTCGAAATGTTCGTAACAATTACTTCATTTTCTTCTCTTTATTTTTTATTTTTTTTTCATTTGTGTTTCAGCGAAAAACACCACATCACACCACATCAAAAAACGCGGAAGCGGAAGCAAAAGAAATTTAGAATAATACATGCTTACATTGGGGCACATGCACACTTATAATAAATGGAAGTTTCATTTACAAGAGACTTTATAAAAATGCATGCATATATATATAAATATATATATATAAGCATATATATATATATATCTATATAAGAAAACCATTCGTGTCACGCATCACACGAAAGTGTTGGCAAAAGTTTTCCTATAGACGCTACTGTTATTTCAATATAAATATTGCCTACTTTTTGGGTTTTTTAAAAATATAAGATATACTTGGTTTTGACAATTATTATTATAAGCTAATATTTTAAAGCAAAAAAAAATTATTTTTGAAATATATTCAAAAAAACAAAAAAGAAAATATTTAAATTTTATTCCTTCATGTCGTTGGCTGCCTGTCGGTCTGCCAGTTTGTGCAACCTCACTTGCTTTGTCCTTATGCTACTGAAACTACTACGGAATATCATGAAAATTCTGACATGATGTTAAAATATCTCGATTTATAATAAATGTGATCTTCATGTTTTCCCTTTGTCCCTTTGTCCCTTTGTCTCTTTGTCCCTTATAGGTAGAACATTCATATGAGTTTGAAAATTTTTGACATTTTCATGAAAGCTTGAAATTTACAATAATTATATCTATCGTTTAGAAATTTAAATGACTGAACTATCCTGAATTCATCTACTGATACGACCGTTCGTCGTTAAGAAAATAATAGAGAGAAGTTAAGTCCAGATTATTCCGAATTCCTAAACATCCCCCTTCTCCCCACCTCCCGCCCCTCCTCTCGGACCCCTGAAAAAAGTCAATCTTGTTTACATTTTTATTATTATTATTTTTTTTTTTTTTTGGGGGGGGGTTTTAATATTTTAATGCCACAATAGTCTGGTTCTTCACTTAACACCCTACAATAGTAGTTGCTTTTCTTCTTTTATATTTGTTTATTTATTTATTTTTTTCTTTCTTTTGTCATATTGCAAAAAACAAATTTTATAAATGTGTCTGGCAACACGCCACTGTTTACTTACGTTTTTGTTTCACTAGAAGTTTTTGTTTTTTTTTTTTTTTTCTTTCTGAAAATTTCTGTCAATTCATTGCTTTATCTTTATAACCGCATACTCTTTTCTACGCCTATACTGTTGAAAACGGTTTGTTTAGTAGATTTAATTTTTTTTTATCGCTATTCTCAGGCTATTGATGATATGGTAACAACAACAGCGAAAGATGTTATTTACTTAGCAAAGTGATAAAATGGAAGTTTTGTTCCGCTCACAGGTTTGTCATTCATCGCATTTTTGCTAAATCCACGTCGCATAAAATTACTGTTGCTTGGTAGTTAGGCTTTGAGTATCAAGGTGTTAGTCTCTATGTGTATATGAATATCTATTAAAGTCTTAGAGGTGTTAGCCTTTGTATATATACATATATATATATATATCTTGGATTTTTACTTTTGGTTCTTTTTTTTTTTTTTGTTTTTTTTTGTTTGTTTTCATTCCTTTCAATGTGAGTTTGACTTTTGCAGCTTAAGAGAGATTACGTATGTCCTTGTGCTTCACACATAAGTAATTGTTGTTATTTCGTATAATATTTGTTATTATTGTTGTGTGAGTGTGGGTGTGTGTGTGTGTGGCTTTAAAACTAAACTTAAAATTGAAAATTTTTAAAGTTTTTTGTGGTTTTTTCTAGTTAATTTCCCTAATTTTCTTTTTTATTTTTCTTTCTTATTTATTTACAGTTACTGTTGCTGTGGATTTATTGGTTTTCATTTTACATCAAAAAAAAGGTAAGATTTTTTTAAACTTTTTTACTTGAAATTCTTTTTTTTTGTAAACTAAATATTTAAGTTTTAAAACCATATGAATAGAGAGGTAAGATGAGAATCAATTAAATTTATAATGAGAGGCAAACATTTTTTTACTTTTATGTCTAAACCAGCTCTCTGCAGAATTATTTAATATTTTTGGGTTAAATTTCATATATAAATCTTTCTTAAAAAATAATTTGTTATATATAAAAAAATGATAAAAAAAAAAAATTTTTTTTAAATTTAAAATGAAAACTTTGTCTACGATAAACTGAATTTCATCTAAATTATTATCAACAAAATCTATAATTTTTAATGTTTAGCCGTTCTATACGGGGCTTGTGCGAGTCTTAAGATACAAACTTAAGCTTTCGCTAATTTACTAAATGTGTATGGTAGACGTAAACTTGTCGTTGTCAACAAAAAAAAAAAAAAAACCATTAGATCGAATTTACTTGAAAAAGCGCAATACACTTAATGAATGTTCTTCAAAAATAATTCAAGAATTTTGATAACTTGATATCTGGGCTTTAACAAGTCTATTTTAAATCCAGTTTTTTTAGATTTCTTTTTGTTTTTCCAAATGGTGCACTCGATCATAATCTGTTCATGAAAAATACTTGCTATATAAAATCTCTGTTTTTGTATTAAATTTTTACTATTTTAACACATTGACCGGTTATTAAATGATCCATATTGAAAAATGGCAAACATTTTGCTAGACACATAATGACCTTACTAGCAGTTTTGTTTTACATATGTTACTAAAACAAAGTTTCCTAATCTGGACCACAAAATGAATAAGTCTATAGAAAGACAGGCAGTTAAGTGTTGATATATTTTTATCTACTTTGGACAGGTGTTGCTTTAAAGTTATGTATGGTCTTTAAATAATTTCATTTCTTTTCTAACAGTTTTCATAGATCTAGATGAGTGTACTTAAGTAAGTATTACTTAAATATTAAGTAAAATCACTCAATTATGTCTTTTGCTACATTAGATTCGTAGCATTGGATTGTGTGAATAGCGTAAAACTTGATCTATAAAATTAGAAGAATTATTTATAGAACTAAAGGAACTTATTTGCAGAGGCACAAACACACTTGATCGACTTGTTTTCCTTGCTTATGAAGGCCTTCAACACCATATTTTATGATGCTTAGATTTTTTTAAATCCTTTTACATACCGGCTTTCATTCGCTACTATAACACCTATGGCAGGTAAAGTACCGAATGTGCTTTCTTAACATTTTCATAATTCCATTCTTAACAAACGCAATTCTTATGTCAAATATGTAATTTTTGTAATAATATGTATGATTAGCCTGAGATTCGAAGACGCGTGGTTTAGCTATTTCCGTCAGTTAGTGAATTGCAAATATTAAGATCAAAAGTTAACTTTCGGCAAAGCAGCGTAGACTAAAGTTCATTGTGCTACTAAGTACGGATTAAATAAGCCATTTAAGATGACCAGCACTCTGCACTAGGCAAACTGGACAAAGCAGAGCCGGTTAGCCTAGACAGTACAGTCTATATTAATCAGATTGATTTGAATTGAAGTCGATCCCAGTTCAAGTCCGTCAGTTTTTTTCTTGCTATATTATTATAAATATGTATAACTATAT
>KK351316.1:216671-228099 GCA_000671755.1 Glossina brevipalpis | reverse complement strand
TGTTTCGTGAGTACAATGGGTGAGGCAGAACTTACCATTCCAGTTGCAACAAATGTATCCTTGACCAGTTTTGCAACATGTAGTCGAAATGATATTTTCAGTCAATTCGTGTGGTAGCCATTTTCTATTCTTTTAGGCTTTTGTAATCTCAGGTGACCGTCTGGAAACAGCTGATTCTTGAACTTCTAAGCTGTTCGAAAGTTCCTTGAGAGTTTGAATTGAGCTTTCATTCAATAGATCTTACAGTTCAGTGTCTTTGAATTTTTTTTGGTCTTCGAGCCCGTTCTTTATCGTTGATATCAAATTCATCGCTTTTAAATGGTTGAAATTGAAACGGACAAATGGGATATGATAGAACAGCATTACCGTAAGCTTCTAAAAGTAGTTCGCTTCTTTTTTTTTTGCTTCATTTAAAAGACGGCCCTATGAAACGAAATTCTGAATATACGTCTTTTATTTTCTTTCTTTTAGAAAATGGTAAACGACACATCGATTAGCTCTGATGTATTGTCTATACGATCTTTGTATAGTAGTTTTTATACCCAACATCGAAGGTGAGGGGTATATATATGTATAATGATTTTGTAATTTTGCTTGTGTAATGCGCAGAACGAAACATCACAGGCCCCCATAGTATATATTCTTCATTATTATAAAATTTAGAATCGATTTAATCGTCTGCCCATCTGTTCGTGTCTTCATCCGTTTGTCTATTCATCCGATCGTCCTCTCCATTCGTTCACCTCTTGATATGTCCATCTCTCCGTCCGACCGTCTGTCCATCCGACCGTCTCTTTATCCAACAATCTCTCCATTCGACCATCTCTCCATTCGACCATCTGTCCATCCGACCGTCTCTCCATACGTCCATCTGTCCATCCGACCGTCTGTCCATCCGTCCGTCTGTCCATCCATCGGTCGATCCATCCGACCATCCGACCGTCTCTCCATTTGTCCGTCTCTCCATCCGTCCGTCTCTCCATCCGTCCGTCTCTCCATCCGCCCGTCTGTCCACCCGACCGTTTCTCCATCCGACCGTTTCTCCATCTGACCGTCTGTTAAACCGTCCACCTGTCCATCCGTCCGTCTGTTCATCCGTCCATCTGCATAATGTCTGTGGTAAACAATCTCCTGGCCACATAAATGAAGATATCGACTTTTAATTTGGCAGAAAAATTGAAAGTTCTTTCACATACGTTACTGTTGAATTAAATCAATGACAGGTCACGCGTACAATATAAAATAAGCTAAAAACACGTCTGTTTTTTGACTGTTTTGCTCAGTGCTCATAGAAATAAAAAAGTAAAAAATCTTCACAGTATTCCAAAAGAATTGAAAAAAATCTCTTACGCCCACCTATTAAAACTTATTTATTTATTTTTAATTTTTTTTGCTTTTAAGATAAAGGCGGTTGATATAAAAGATTCGGCACAGAATAGTTTTATTAGTTTTACCTTTTATAATTTAAATATTTAGTGTGTCTTTCGCTTCTGTTAAATAAATTTAAAATTTTA
The DNA here is from genome assembly GCA_000671755.1 of Glossina brevipalpis. Taxonomy (NCBI): domain Eukaryota; kingdom Metazoa; phylum Arthropoda; class Insecta; order Diptera; family Glossinidae; genus Glossina; species Glossina brevipalpis. The sequence goes on along the minus strand of KK351316.1, from coordinate 226,585 downwards.
TACCGCAATGAAAAATGTAATATTAAGAGAGATATAAAAATAATAATAATAAAGAAAAAATAAATATAAAAAGATATACTCTACACTCACACAAAAATGAAACCAGAAATAAAATCAATTGCAAATGTCAAGATCACAAGTACCACGAATATAATCAAAATATAGGAATAAACTTAACAACTACAAGTATAACATGTACACACATATAACGTATGCATGCATGCATACATGCATGCATGTGCGTCACACACAGTACAATATATATTTCACTTATACACACGCATGCACTTAACTTTTATATAACATTTACTAACAAAGCATATAAATAATGGCGACTGCATACAAGTATACGTACGAGGTATAGAGTATGAATGAATGCTTGTGTTTATATGCATGCAAGAGAATGAAAGGTAGCATACATTCCCCGCGTTGCTTGGGTACAAAAAGATATCGTTTATATAAAATTACAGAATTTAAAGCTCAACGAAATGCAACTGACAACAACAATTTTTTTGTTGTTGCTGTTGGTTGATTGTTTTTTTTTTTTTTTTTTTTTTTTCACTCTTGTGAAGGAAAACTTTTTCCATTTATAAAACCGGGTATGGTATGCAGACAGGTGCTTGTGCAGATATGCACACATGTGTGTAAAATTTCAAAATTACCTGAATAGCACACTAATGACAAGTAAAACAAAAGACCTGACAATAAACTATGAAAGTAAGTACCCAATGAAAAAAGCAAAAAAAAAAAAAATAAAAAAATAAATAAATAAATAAATAAAAGAAGGAAGATAGAATGAAGAAGAAGAATAAGAAGAGAAAGCAATGGATCCTTTAAAAATATGTAGAAATAACGTGTACTTACAAAGGAAGAGGGGGAATGAGAAGTGGGCTGAAAGATGGGCGAGAAAGAGCGAGAAATATTGAAAAATTTAAATTCTTTAATTTTAGTAAATCATTGTTTGTGTCGGTCGGTCGGTTGGTCGGTCGGTCTTTTCAAATTCTTTGTCCGATTTTTTGTTGAATTTTTTATTCCATTTTAAATATTTGCTTTCATTTGTGTGGTTTAGCTTTTTAGCAATTCTTTGTGTCGTCACTTCGTTAAACGTTAAAGTGCCCCCCGCTGTCTACCTACTAATTTGGACTTGCACTCAATTCATTTCATTTCATTTCTATGCAATGGATTGAATGTAAAGATGAAAGCCGCAGTAACGACGTCGAAATTTTTTCAACAGCAAATATATGTAAATGTTGTACGTCTGCATTTAACTATGACTACTGGATGGCCGGCAGCCTACCCACCTACCTACCTACCTACCTACCTACCTACCTACCTACCTATCTATTTACTCAACCAAACAGCCTACGTAGCCTAAGTATTTCGTAGCTGTGTTTTTTGTTTTTGTTTTTTTTTTGTGTCGTTTTTGTTATTATTACTGAAGAAATTTTATTCAAACTTCAGACGAAGCTAAATTTGGTTATGTTTTTGAGAACCTTTTCATTATTTACAAAAGTTCGCTGAACTTCATTGAAAATTGATTAAAGTATTTAGGATTTCTATACGGATAAGAGATTAAAATTTATGAAAAACAAATCGCATTATTTTATAAATCTTTTGATTATTTGATATACGATATGTACGTTAGGATCGTTACCATCAGAAATTACTGAATGACAGGAATACCTTTCTTCTTATACTACACTTGAGCATATTCTGTATTCGATTGTATACATTTTTGATTTATTTTTCTTAACAATTTTTTTTTTCTCCGAAGTACCTCTTTCGCTAAGCTTGTGAAAGACAGTGGCGTACGTTTTATAAGAAAAAACAAAAAATAGGCAAAGAAACAGACAAGATCATATATAAATCATATAGACGAACGTAAAATTTATGCCCAAAAAACTGATTCCAAAACATTCATTTCTTGATAGAAATATTGAAAGTTTTCGAATCGCTTTCAGCCTTATATCTCCTTAAAGGTACACTTTGTACACGTAATTTTGTTTGGCAACACTTTTAAATCAACTTTAAATATTTTCTACAAATATTTCTTAATGTTTTATAGAATTTAGAAATCATAACGTCTAAGACATTGCATTACAATTCCCTAGCAGAGATTCATTTGGATCCAGACATACTTTTTGATGAATTTACGGAAAAGGTTGAAATTTCAAGAAAAATTCTTCTATGCATTCTGGAAAATTCAAAGTATCTGTTGAGGTAAAATATGAAAAAAAAAAAAATTGAATTTTTTTGAAAAACGCTCACAGTGGCCCCCTCAGTCGTTCTTAAAACTTCTTTGAATCTCTTTCATGTGAAGAATTTTCTTTTTCGTCTTTCTTTAATTAAATTTACATTTCGTCATAATTTCTTCTTATTCGTCTTATTAATTTCTTCGACAGGTAATTATTATGGATTAGTAGAGCATAATAAAGACATTGATTTGGCGCGATATATATAATAAATACTGGGACGTAGAGATATGATTTAAGAAAATTTTAATTTTTTTTTTTTCACATAATTAATTAATTAGAATTAATACACTTACGCGATTATGTATTAAAAGTAAGACATTGCTCGCGTGGTGCTATTCAATATTATCTCCATTAATCCTATGTGATTTAAAATGTCTTCTATAATATTATTACAATAATTATACAATATTATGTAAGTGCGATTAAAATATTTATCTCTTCGATAGCTTTCAAATATAAGAAATTCCGTTATTAGAAAAACAAAAACAAAAAACAAAACAAAAAAATATATAAAAAATATATAAAAAAAACAAAGTTCACAGAATAGGAAAACTAGTAAAACATGAAAAGTTTGGCGATACGTGTACATATTATTTATGTCAAAACCAGCTGTTGATTACAATAAAAGCAAAAATTCACACTTAGTCTCTGTAGGAAAACCAAAATAAAAAATGAAAAAATTAAAAAAAAAAAAAATTTTTAACACAAAATTACTTACAATGTTGACAATGATTATATTGATGAGAATATTTCTCTTGAGAGTTTTGTTTGAAACACATAATTAGTTTGAAAATAAAAGTCAACTAAACAAGCTGACATGAGATAAACAAAAAACTTATATTCATCCAGACTTAAAACCAGACCAAAACTTAAGGCTAATAATTATTTCCAACGTTTCATAAGAACATTGGTTCATTTAGTTTTCTATTCGTCTTTTTCTTTTTATTGTTCCGTTTTGTAGGGAACTTTTATCAGATCTTCATAAATATTTATATTATTTAAGAGGGCTACAACTTTGTTTCCGCCATTTTCTAATAGATGGTTTTAATGGTATATGATGCTGAAAATAAATAGATGTTTATAGATGTCATACAGTAAACTTAAGCATTTGTCGACAAAATCCCTTTGGAAGAGATTAAGTGTTAGTCACTGCTTATAATCGTTTACTTATTATCTGGTCGAGTAGGCCTTCCCAAACAAAGTACCACTTTCCTTGCCCGATCCGAAAGCTTTACTTTTCTTTCCCTTACGGAAATCATATTTTATCTAAAATTGATAGAAAATAGCGCTCAGCAATAGATAAAATTTTGAATAGTAAGTGTATAACCAAGCCTTTATACAATAGGGTTTTGAATGTCGGAAGAAAAGGGTGAAAACAAATTTGTCCAACAAATATATGGGAAATTTAATTTCATATTTATTTTAAATTATTTGTTAATAATAATAAAGTTGCGAAATTGTTATGTATATACATTGTGATTGTGATGACATTTGGTGGACGGAAAAAAAGGGAAAAAATATGGGGCAAGTTTCACTCTTCCATATAAAATCATTCGAACTCTTTTTTTTCTTTTTTTATAGGCAATGTAGGTTCATGAGTTCACTTACAATTGTCAACAAATTCACAATTTCTTTCTCTCTTAGATTAAGACTTCAAAATTCCGGATTTTTTAGATTTGGGTTTTTTGTTTTTAAGTAGAATTTTCGTCTCTTTACCTCAAAACTAAGTTATGTTGAACAAGGTCCTCTGTAGATCAGTATCAAAACGCAGTGCTACCAAATTGTATCTTCGTTCTCTCTTTGCACTTAAACAGACTTTTGAAATTAGAGCTTTTAACATGGGATTGAGTGGTTTTTTTTTTTAAAATAATATCTTCGTCTCTTTACCCCAAAATTTCCTTAAGTCGGACAGGTTCTTCCGTAGATCAGTGTCAAAACGCAGTGCTACCGATTTTTTTTTTTTGAGGGAAGCGGCCGTGTTGAATGTGGAAGAGATCATGTTTTTTTTTTTTTCTTTCTTACAAATCTACTGATATTTTAAAGCCAATTTAAATAGAGCTACTTCAGATCGTCAAAGATACGCTGCATGGGATCTTAATTGATTTATTGTGGGTTGGAAAACAAACGAAAAAGCGTTTGTTTAAATCGGTTTGATTTGCTTGTTTCTATGGACCTCGCACTGTGTGCGCGTTTATTTGAATCGGTTTCATTTGCTTCTATGGACCTTACTGTGCGCGTATTTATTTGAATCGGTTTCATTTGCTTCTACAGAGCCCGCCTGTTGCGCAAAGTTGCAATGGCTTGTAAATACAACATAACTACTGGCCTACAGTTAAAATGTATAGTTATGCCTTCTTCTTTTTCTCCTTCGCAATGGGTGTGAGTTGGTTAAAGGAACCTTCAGTTTCCTTTGCTTTCCGTTATAATTATTATTTCCCAATTAATGCATAACAATAATTTCCACTTTTAATTTAGTGGTGAGGAACAAAATCATAACGTTATTTTTTTTTTCGTTCATCAGTATATGAAATCTTTATGAAATTGTGATAAAAAAGAAATAAAAAATACAAAAAAAATGAAACAAAAAAAAAAAAAAATAAAATAAGAAGGACTTAAGCAAGTGAGTAATCAACAGAATACAAGAATACAAGATTATGTACAAAAACGTTATATAAATATTTATAAATGTATGATAGTATGCATGATTGTGTGTGTTTGCATGAGTGTGCGTGTTAGTTCTAAAATCTAGCATCGCATTTAAAAAAAAAAAAAAAAAAAACTCGACATTTTCAGTTGACCCAAATCAAAATCCCGCTAATGCTCAATTTCTAGCACCACTAGTTTGTGGCAAATGGACACATACTCGCGCACACAAGCACAGCGCGAGACACCACTTTGTAGCATAAGTACTGTTCATATTTTTTATTTTGTTCACCAAATACTTAATACACAAAAATGCATGTATATCAGCGAGAACGTGCATTTATATGTTCATGACAAGAGCTAAAGCAAAAACAAAAAACAAAAAACAAAAAACAAAAAAAAAACAAAAAAGAAACAAAAATACTAAAACGAGCAAAACATTTACATTTGGATGCGTTATGAGTTTGTTTTGTTTTTCATTGTTAAACTCTTGTAGTTGTTGTTGTTGTTATCCAAGCATTTCTGTTATGTGGCGATTTTTTGTTAGCAGTTTTTGTTCTCATTTTTGTTCCTTTTTTTGTTTTTTTTTTTTTTTTATGCTTTGATGGAAAATTGTTTTATTTTTTGTTTTGCTTTTTGTTTATTCATATATTGTGGATATGCATGCATAGGGATACGTTGGTGTTATGCGTTATATCAATGAATATTTATTATTCTGCTGATATATCTCTATATATGTATATGCAGCTATGAATATACATACAAATTTACAAATAGAGGCACATATACTTTTTCATATGTGATATGTACATAATAAATATTACAAACATTACAATGTTAGCTGGAAAAGAAAGTTACTGTACTTCATATTTTGGTTAATGAATTTATTAGAATGTTTTTATGTTAACAGAGCATGATATATATATATATATATATATATATGCAAGTAAATAATTATATTTTGTGAAAACAATTTGAAAGTAATTGATATTAGATTATTAAGACAAGTATGGCTTTCATGTATTCCGTTGTTGATAAAGCTAAACTAAGTTTGCATTTATTTTATCGTTCCTTTCATAATGACTAGAAATTATGCATCAGTGACCTATAAATATTTTACTTAGATTTAATCTTTGTTTCTGGCTCGATTCAAATTCATAACTGTTTACTGGGTGTAACAAATGTAGATCATAAGATTTTCAATGTTCATTTTGGAATCATATATACTCATATACTTCATAGTAAAAAGTGATCTAGAGAAGTTCCTTAAAACGCTGTTATAATGCGAATGAATGTATAGACTTTAGATAATACAAGATCAGTTTTACAGTAAATGGAGTTTACTTCTGAGCTTTCTCCTTTCTTTCCTTTTCTTTTNGAGAGAGAGAGAGAGAGAGAGAGAGTGAGTTGGAAGGAAAGAGATTGAAAACAAAAATTTTGTTGATTTTTTGATGATTTCTCGGTTTTATTATGCGCCACATTCATACGACCGCAATAAATGAAAAATTTAATAACAAAACAACAACAAGAACAAAGCAATTTTATTCGACTTGGGCCAAATTTTTTAATACCCACCGCTACTAACTACATTGTATACGATTTTATTAATTGAAAAGTAGAAGAACACATCTTATAACATGTATATAGCGTGTGTGTGTGTGTGTTTATCGTATATTTTACATGAATTTTAAATTTTGTTTATACATAAGCTAGTGGCAGCTAGTGGCAGATTAAAGATTATTATACATAGCTAGCTAGCTCCCCTTTTATATATACTTTTCAGGTTATTTAAAGCGAACTACTATCGCCGAACTTAGTCGATTTTCGGACATGATATATAAAAAGTTCTATTTTATATAAGAAAATATTTAATATCAATCAATTCAAAACTCTACAAACTTCGAAATCCCCTCTAATGGAGAAGAAGAGAAAAATTAACGTAATTGTAAGCGGACCTATATAATCGCTTAAACCAATTATCGAATTTAGTTTAGTAATTAAAGTGTTAAAAGAAAAAAAAAATGAAAAAAAAAAACAATTTTTTTTCTTCTAAACAAAATTATAAAGTTATGAGATAGATAGCCCACCAGAAATGTATGTCTAAATTGACTGTAATATATACATACATATATATACATATATATATATATATATATATACAGTATAATATACATACAGTATATACAGTATAATATATGTACATAGATTTTATGGAGTTTCCAAAAGCGTACTTGTATACGTTGCACAAAAATTTGACAAGTCTGACCTTGTGATGATTATAACGAAGCGGAAAACAGCACAACAGCGATAACTAGTAATAAAAATACAATTGAAATTCTGAAAGCATACGCCACAAAATGTTTTTCACTTTTTAGCATTCAACCCTCCACATCGTTATGGCATTCAATATTAAAAGCAAAGGGAATGAGAGGGAAATGGAGAGAGAAAAAACCCCCACCACAAACACAAAATCTAGATAAGTTAAAAAGGATGAGAGAGTAGTTGTTTAGTCCCCTAATGAATAAGTTAAGTGAGAAAATACATTTTTGCAGTTACAGTTAAGTTCAACTCCTTTTGTGCACGTCAGTTGTCTTTATGAAAGGAGTCTTTTTTTTGGAATTTCTTAAGTGTAACCAAATACGTGATGCATTATTATTTTTGCAAAATTTTCAAAACAANAAAAAAAAGAAAAAAGAAAAATTGAAAAGCATTGACACATCTAGTGCAGAGGCACACTTTCAATCGGTATACATTCGAGTTACGAGTCGTTACCTAAACTCTTTGGAAACGTGCAAAAACTTGGCAACCGGTATTAGTAAGCGATTTAGTGATTTAGTTCAATTTGTGAATCATACGAGACTCTAAGATTAAAAGTTAATTAAGTTACGATGTAGCTCTATAGTTCAATTCTCTCTAATGAAATGTTTTTATGTTTTTATTTGTGGAAAAAAAAAAGAAAAAAATTATTGTGGATTTTTGTACCTGTTTCCGGAGCACAATTCAATAAAATATCAATGAAGTAATTAAAGCAATTTGTTACAATGTCTTTCTTCAGCAAAACAGTAATAGAAAACGAGACAAGATTTTGTGTGTTTATGTTAATTAAATAGTAAGAAATTCTTATAACTTATTTCGAAACTCTTAAGTTAAGTCGTCTTACCATCACCATTGATTTCGTAGCTTGCATTACTCTTTCAATGGCAAATCTCTTATTATTGAAGATGTTTTGAAATTGCATTTGGTTTTGTATAACTAAATATCACTGAGTAAAATTAAGCATAAATACAAGTGATTGAAAAGTTGGTTTAATTTTTTGGTTAGCTCATTTTGCATTTTGCTCCTGACCTCTTTTCAAGATATACGTATTATATCGATTCTCATTTCTTGCATAAATTCAAAATAAATTAAAGATGACCAATCAAGATTATGTCCTGCCAAACATATCCTTTTTATGCCAGCAATATATTAACAATCTTTTCCACTGTTTCTTCATTTAATAAGCTCTTGAGCTACATTGCTTTTTACTAGGGCACATATCTTATTGATGATATGGAAAACTTAATGATGATTCAGTAAATCTAATTACTTTTAGAATTTAGTTAAAACTGTTGTGGCTGATATTCTAGCCATTGTTTTCGCTTAATAAGTAGATGAATTTAATGTAATAAATGCAAAGAAAATGAGATGAACTATATGATTAGTATTATGAATAAATGAAAGGAAGAGAAAAGGAAAAGAGCAGAAAAAGAAAAAGAAAAAATTAGAAGAAAAGGAAAAGAAATGAAAAGAAAAGGGAAGAGGGAAGGGAAGAGAAGAGAAGATAGGAAAAGACAAGAGGAGAGGCGAGAAGACAAGAGAAGACAAGAGAAGGCAAGATAAGACAAAAGAAGACAAGAGAATGGAAGAGGAGAGGTGAGGAGAAGAGAGGAGAGCAGAGGAGAGGAGAAGAGAAGAGAAGAGAAGAGAAGAGAAGAGAAGAGAAGAGAAGAGAAGAGAAGAGAAGANATATATATGTATGCACACGTGTTTGTTTATGTATGGGTACTTACGATCATGTTAAGCAGACATTTTGTTTGTAAGCTTCACTTCCGTTTTGTAACGGAAGTTAGCTGGCATTACCAGTGGCGGCTGCTTGGAATTTCATCGAGCCCACACACACACACACACAAACATACAATTGCAATCACAATCACATTCACTCACTAATCCGTGTACGTATTCATACGTATACATGTTAGAATATCAATTTAGTTGTTTTTCTTGTTTGTTTCTTCTATTTTTTTTTTCTTTTCCCTTTTTTTTTTTTGTTTGTTTGTTTTATTTTATTTAGTTTTTCCATAAAACTTTTTTTTTGTTGTTTTTTGCTTACAATTTTTCGTTACAATGTAACCCTACGATACCGTGTTGTGTACTGTTTGTGCATGTGTGCAAATGTGAGAAATCAAGTTAATGTGACATCAAATCTTATGTTGTTTCGTTTTGCATTTCCTTGTTTTCTCTTTCTTTCAATTTAATTTTTCAACTTTTCGTGTTAGTATTTGTGTATTAGTGCTGTTAGTGTTGCTTGCTTTCTTGTTTGTCTTGCCTACATTAGGGCGACAAATGTCTCAACCTTTCCCTAAGTTTATACGTGTATATGCATGCATGCATGCATGTATGCATGTATGTATGTATATATGTATCTATGTATGTATGTATGTATGTATGCATGAATGTATGTTACGTTTAAGTATAAAAACCAGAAAGGAGATTATTTCTCTTGAAATCTCTTTTACGATTTCCTTTAGATTATCAATCTTGTTATATACTAATATGTACGTATAAGCGGACATGTATTCAGGTTTGTGTATGATTGTCTGTCGGTTTATGTGAAAACGTAGTTACGTGTATATTTATCCGGTGACACATGAGTTACGTAATGTGGCAGGAATTATTTTCCTTCTTTTTTTAAAAAATTTTTTTTTTTTTTTTTTTTTTTTTTTTTTTTTTTTTTTTTTTTTTTTTTTTTTTTTTTTT
>KK351316.1:187839-197897 GCA_000671755.1 Glossina brevipalpis | reverse complement strand
TTTTTTTCCCTTTTTTTTGTCTGAGGAAAAAAAAAAAAAAAAAAATTTTTTTTTAAAATTTTCCCCAAAAAAAAAAAAAAAAACAAAAGCAACAACATTTATTTCACGAACACATAGTTTTGATTATAATGAAGACATTTCGACTCACACCTACATATGAATATGGATATATATATATAGTATATATATATATATATATGTAGTCGTATATACATGAAACTTATATGTGTTTATTGGTCTCTTTTCTCCTTCTTCTTCTTTTTTTTTTTTTTGATTGAAATACCAGCGAAAAAGTTATTAAACGGTAACAACAACAATTTAAGATATTTTAAACTATGAAGAGCGCTTTCACTTCCGTTTCCTGTGGCGCAGTTAAATGCCGGCAAAAAATAAATAGCAAAACAAAAAAAAAAAAGAAAAAGAAAACAGGAATTCAGTCAAAACGATTATCAAGCCTCAACACGAGCTCAACAATTGCTGAAACACACAGCGAAGCACTAAGCACTTCAGGTGTATTTTGTGTGCGTGCGTGTGCGTATTTCTGTTAACGCCTTATAAAAGCCCATAACAAACGAATAAACACAATTTACGTGTAAGCTTAGGGCAGATACGCTATCATGCAGAGGTCTATGTTTGTGTGTGTGTGTGTGTGTACGTTTAACGCCATTCGCCGTTTAGGTCATTCACTATTTCTTTTTTTTTTTTTTTTGCATTTATCGTATGTGGTCCTATTTCTATGCGCACACATATGTGTGTATATACTTGTCTAATAACAAAAGCATAGTTTTAAGAGCCGGTTAAATGCCTTGATAGCTGCTGCTGGCAAAGGTAACAACACAAAGCCAAAGCCAAAGCCAAAGCCAAAGTACACGAAATAACTCTGGCGACTGACCAGATTAAACGTAGTGAATAAAAATGTCTAAAATAACTTCCGCAACCCTATCAAAATACACGCATATGCATATGCCCAACTTTAACCACATGTCTGCTGCTACTTTGGCTACTCTTTTGTTTTGTTTTTCTTCTTCTTCTTTTTAATATATGAAAAGAATTAAATTAAAAATAAAAAAGCAAAAAAAAAAAAAATTAATTTTATTTATTTATTTTTTAAATATATATATATATATATGTGTGTGTGTGTTCTTAAGAAAACAACAAAAAAAAAAAAAGAAAGAAAGGAAATGTATATTAATCTTTTGGCATAACGTACATATTAAGGGGCTTGTGTAACATTTATGTTAAATCAACATAAATTATATTTCAACTTGTCACAATGGCTTTATTAACCTTCCGTTTTCTGTTACCCATAATTCAGTTGGCTTTAGCTTTGCCTTTATTTAATGTATATTAGCTCTTTCTCTCTCTCGTCTTGCTGGAAGTTGTTTAATTAGTGACTTTGGCTAGACGGGCATAATTTTAATAGAATTTTATTAATGCAGGTACACGTAGCTATATGAGTCTAGTAAATGAGAGTGATATATATATATATATATATATATATATATATATATGTATGTATATATCTATATATGTATATATCACATATATATATATATATATATATATATATATATATATATATATATTATATATATATATTATTATATATATATATCGTACATATATACTTATACATATATACTATATTAACAATACACTAATACACATATAAACGCGTTCATGGTTAAATACATTCCGTAATTGAATTTATAATTAGTTTTATGCAAATGTGATTTTAATAGCACGCAAAAATTTCTCCTCAAAGGCCTTTAGCTGTAAAACAAAAGTGCGAGCAAGCGAGGGAAGATTTTAAATTAAGCTCTGAATATTCCCAATATATATATATATATATGTTTCTCTATTGAAATGCGTAAAAGTAGTTTTGTATTTTTTTTTCTTTTTTTTTTTCTTAAGGTATATAAATATTGTTTGATTCTTCATGAGTTTTAATAAGAAAATCGAATTTTTATGAATTTATTCCAAGAAGATTAGATTTTACTTCATTAAGTTTTTTTTTTTTTTTCACAACACCTGATCTGTAAGCAGTATAGTCTCTTTAGTGAGTTATTTGTTTTCAATTCAAATTTAAATATTTTCTTATTTCATATAAATATCTTTTCTCGATATAAGAAGATTGAAAAGTTATTACATCTCCCGTTTAGAAAATAATTTAATTTTGTTTTTTAAATTAATCTTAATAATAAATTTTTCAAGTTTATATAGTTTCCGTTTCCGTTTCTGTTAAACATTATATCTTTATTATATTGTATTGTTTCCATTAGGGAGATATAATAATCTCTCTCTGTTAATTTCTTCACTTTTTTATAACATTTACTTATCATATCTTTCGGATACATTGCAGATTATAATTGTATATATATATATATATGTAAATATAAATATATTTTCGAAAACTTTGGCAGTAAAATTTGAAAAATAATTTTTAAATATAATAATAGTAATTATTTTAAATGTATTTATCACGTTATAGCTTCAAAAGTTACTCCAGGCAAAGTATAAGTTTACTTGTAATCGTAATAATAAAAATTCTATTTTCGTTAGCAGTTACTTTATATATCGTGAAATTCTTTATCGCCTTATAACGAATTTTTGCTTGCGAAAAAGATTCGATGAGTTCTGTAGATTTGCTAATGTTGCCCAACCCATATAAGCCAGTAAGAAGTGTAAGAAAATTAAAAAAAAAATGTCCCCCTATTTTATGTGTAAGAATATAAAAAATTATATATCATTTAAGCGATTTTCTTAAGAACGGCTTTGCAAGTATTTTGTGGAATATATTTTACAAAAAACCTAAATCTGCCATGGCATAAAATCGTATTGGTTTAAAAGCCGAACCTGAAGCAGAAGAATACCAACTTAGGACGTAATTTTAATGTCTGAATAATAAACTTAATTGTAACGATTTTCACTGTTTTTTTTCCGATCGAGTTCACTTTCGGCTTAAAGGCTTTTATTATTGATTCTCATTTTTATTATTTTTATTTTAATTTTCATTTCTTTTTTTTTTTGCAAATCTGAAATTAATTGAAAAATTTTAATTTTGAAATTTTAATTTTGAAATTAAAATTCATAGTGATAGATCCTTATTCTAAGCCCTTATTCTAAGGCCTATTACCTTGAATTAAAAAAAAAAAAAAAACATTTGAAAAATTTTCTTATAATTTTAATTGATTCTATGGGCCCAGTAAAATTGTATGATAAGAAGGAATTGATAATATATTCCAAGAAGTTAATCGAGTTCAATATAAAAACAAGTGAGAAAATTATATTCCGTTGTGCCGAATCTTTTATACCTACCACCCTTATCTTCAAAAAGAGGGGAAAAGTAAATTGTAATAGGTGGCCGAGGCAGTAAAAGAATTTGCAATTTTTCTGCCAAATTTGTGGCCGATATCTTCGTTTTTGCGACCAGGAGAATGTTTACCACAGACATTACACATTACAGATGCACAGACGAACAAATGGACAGACGGACAGACGGACAGACGGACAGACGGACAGATGGACATGCTTAAATCAAATTCAAATTTGATATTGATCAAGAATATATGAACTTTATGGGGTCCCCGAAGTTTCCTTTTGTCAGTTACAAACCAAATTACAAAATGAAATATACCTTTCACCTTCGATCATGGGTATAATAATACGATCTTTTGGTAACTTAACAAAGCTGTATGGATTAAAGTTATTGATTGACCTTAGTTTCTATATATCCCTTTATAGCAAAAAGGCGACGTTCAATACTGAGTAAACCAACAAACGGAATATCGCGTGTAAATAAATTTTTTGTTACTCTTGAGTAAATCTACTTAGATGTCCTTATTTCAAACTGCCAGTTGTTTATCGCTTTCATTATGAAAACATACAATTTCCGTTACGTCACATAAACTAATACCATTTGCTGTATATATATATATATATATATATATATCTGAAAATAGATCACGTTTTAAGATCATAAAATATTATTGAAATCCATTCTCTCATATAACCTACCAAAGATAGAAAAAATTAAACGAAAATTATTGCCAAAAAATTGTAAATATTAAGAATTATGGCATCATACTTAAAAAGAAAACAACAAAAAAGAAAAAAGGAAAAAGGAAAAAAATGCACTTGACTTAAATGGTAAAACATGCGAAAACATGATGATTTTTCCTCTTGTATTTTACGCTTTCATTATTTATTTTAGCAAAAGATTTCGAATTATTACACAGTGTTACTGTTTGGAGGGAAACCGTTTATCATTTTTATGTGTTGAACTAATGTGTGTAAAAGTGCAGTAGAAGTCAAGGGAAAAAGGAAGGAAGGAAATGCAAACATATTTCAATTTTAAGCCATGAATATTTTTTACAGTGAGCTGGTAAAAGCTAAAAAAAAAAAAAAAAAAAAAAAAAAAAAAAAAAAAAAAAAACAAGAAAGAAAAACTAAAAGGAAAAACAACAACCAAAATAACTTTACCAACATACCGCAACACAACCCGCATGTATAGGCAATATATTATGTGAAATGTCAACAGCCCCGGAATATGCTACAAAAATCTAATGATTCTTTGTAAATTTTTTTTAAGAAACCTCAGAAGCCGACCTATTATGGGGTAAAGCAACAGAAAAGAAAAAAAAAACGAGAAAATATAAAATATAAAATATTAGACAAAAATCATCTCACTGGCAAAAGCAAACACGCATAGATACAAACACACACATACACACACACACACACACACAATTACATCTTCAAAGATTTACAATAAACTAATTTATTACTTTAATTCTTGTGTTAAGCATTCATTTATACACTTATTATATGGCTGTTTGCCTTTTCACAATCAAATGAGCAACATTTGGTTCCTTTTTCTTTCTTTTCATTTTGTTCCCTTTGCAGGCTTTGCTCCTTTTTGTCTGTTCTGGTAATTTCTATAGAATTTTTATATGAATGGTTCGGTGTGGAGCCTTTTCATACAAAAGGCATCAGAGGAGACAAAATCTTTCGACACGCACACACACACACACACACACACACGATATTCTCCGCTAAACGATATAATATGAATGGAATTTTTTTTTGCTTTATTTTTTTTTTTTTTTTTTTTTTTTTTTTTTTTTTAATCTTCCGTCGTCTAAATACGAACGAGTGAAATAGTACGAATGTGTTAGCAACAAAAAAAAAAAAGCAAAAAAAGAATCAAATTATGCCGAGCCACATCATGCATAGCCATTATCGTAAATCGCTTTTNTATATATATATATATATATGTATGTATATGTCCGTGTGTGAACACAATTACATTTTAAGCATACAATCATTATCATAATCCTTAATCGATAATATGACTTGCTTGAGAAGCTTCACCGCTTAACATATACTCACTTACACGTAACCTTTATTTAAACTACACACCCTGAATGTCGCGTTGTATGTTATATGTAAAAACCAATATGTGCATGCATGCTTATGCATATATATATATGTGTGTGTGTGTGTGTGTGTTGTACGGGATCCACCTCTTTAGGGGTTTTTCAACGCTGACAACATGTTAATGGTGTGTAATATATGTCTGGCTGTATATAATTTAATAAACATCACATTTCATACTTGATGATGATGCCTTTTTGTAGCACTCTCTCTCTGCGACCAGATCGCTTTGTTCTCTCGTTTCAATTCTTTAGGTTATTCATGAAAATACGTAGAAAATGTAAGACAAAAGGGAAAAAAAGGCAAGAAAAATCATGAAAAAATAATGCGATTCAGACTTTTCTGAAAACCTCAACTCTACATGTGATAAAGTTATATTATCTCTTGAGATTGAGGAGTGAAAGGGAGGGTCATATATATGGTATAAGTAATACTTATATAAAAAGCAATGAAAACAAGTGATATTCCATTTGACAAGTGGGGAACGTACTACGGTTTTACGTTAATGCTGCTACTTTTGATTACATCCTTTTATTCCTTTCATTGCTTTTTCATAGGGGTTTTATATCCTTTTATTTTTATTCTTTTTTCATTATCATTTAACCATACAAGACCCGCTGTTTGCATATGTATGTATGTACGTATGTACGTATGCATTGCATGCATATATGTATGTATGTGTGTATGTATGTATGTATGTATGTATGTATAAATATATGTACACTTGTTTGGCTGCTATATAATTGAAACGTACAGTTTATATACACTTGCGCAAGTTAATGTATTTCGTATTATGCACAGCGATTAAACAATAAGAGCATTAAGGAGATTCTTAATAATTTTTATTAAAAACAAGTAAAAATTCTACAGAACAAGTATGCGATTGATGTAATAAAGCATTGATCTACTTCAACTACTTTGAGTAAATATATTAATAGGCACTAAATTAATATATCAGATGCCATTAATTTCATACGCCTTAATAATAATAATAATAATAATAATAAAAAAAAAAGAAAAAAAAAATAATAATAATAAGATTAAAAACTTATTTGAAAAAATTATGCATAAATAAGAATTTTTAGAAAAATTTCATTTTTTTTTCTTCTTTATCTTTCGTATGGATATACATACGGATGTTCTGGAATTTTGAAATGCATGCAAAGTATAGTTTAGACATCAATTTCTATGTCCGTCCCTCCGTCTGTTGGAATTATGCTTAAGANCAGAGGAGACAAAATCTTTCGACACGCACACACACACACACACACACACACGATATTCTCCGCTAAACGATATAATATGAATGGAATTTTTTTTTTTTTTTTTTTTTTTTTTTTTTTTTTTTTTTTTTTAATTTTAATCTTCCGTCGTCTAAATACGAACGAGTGAAAGAGTACGAATGTGTTAGCAACAAAAAAAAAAAAGCAAAAAAAGAATCAAATTATGCCGAGCCACATCATGCATAGCCATTATCGTAAATCGCTTTTTGTAAGTGTTGTCTATTGGTTTCCAAGCTCACATAGTCTCTCTCTCTATATGTATTTTTCTCTACATAATCACTGCTTTATAAATTTTTTTTTCCTTTTTTTATTTTTTTTATTTGTCGTTTTTTTTTTTTTTTTTGTACCATAGCAAGTCTTCTTTTATGTTATACGTGTTAGTTGTGTTTACAAAACAATGTGTGAATAAAATTTATTGTATTCATAGTTAAGGTGTTGAATTTTTCAGATAAAATTGCTTCATGCATAAATTCTATACATACATAGATAATGAAATATGACAATGAATAAATTTTATTAAACACCAAATACTTGGATTCGCTTATATACATCCATAGTTATGATAGTTATATCAATAAGTAGCGATTTGTTCTATATTTATTTTGTTGATACATTTTCATGAATATTTTTTTTTTTTTTAAGTAACAACCGATTCTTTAACTATACATTAAACTAAATATTGATAAATTCAAATAGAAATTGGTTGAAAGCCGTGGTCTTTGAATAGCGTAACATTTTAATTTGAGAACAGTTTGAGTAGACTTGAGTCTATTTAGAAGATGGCATTGATTAGTGGTGTGAAAAGCTTTCAAATACATTCTTCCAAAAAATTGCACAATTAATAGATCTATTAAAATATTGATTTAGAATGTTATGAGCGTATTTTAATATACCGTTATAGAATATCAATAACTTAAAATTGTTTCATGATAACCATAGTACACATTGGAGACGTATTAAAATGAAAATATATTCTTGAAGAACGTAAGGTTCTAAGTCAATTTGTTCACATTTGTTTTTACATGCACTCGTTTGCCGGTCTATCATTCTCTCCATATGCCCGTTTGTCAATCACCATCGGTCGTTCGATCCAACCGTTCTGGTCAACACTTCTTTAATCCTTGGCCGTTTATATACCAGTATTTTCAATTTTAATCGTCTTTAACTGGTTCCAGCACTCTCCAGCTGTCTTCAACCGTCTATCTTTAACCGTGTTAAGCTGTGTCCAACACTCTTCAGCTGTCTTCAATCGTCCTTAGCTGTCTTTAACCGTATTAAGCTGTCTCCAACACTCTTCAGCTGCCTTCAACCGTCTTTAGCTGTCTTTAACCGCACTAAGCTGTCTTTAGCCATCTTAAGCCTGTTTTCAATCGTCTCTAGCTGTCTTTAACCGTATTAAGCTGTCTTAAGCCGCCTGAAGTTGTCTTCACTCATCTTCAACTGTCCCCAGCCGTCTTTGGGTATTTTAAGCTGACTTAAGCTATTTCCAGTTGTCTTTAGCTGTCCTCAACCCTCTTTGGGTTTTTTAAGCTGACTTATTATGTTTTCAGTCGTGCTTAGCCATCTGCAGCCCTTTTCAGTCGTCTTCATTCGTTTTCAGACGTTTTGGGCCCTCTTTAGTCATTCGTAGCCAGCCGTCTTCATTCGTTCTCAGCCATCTTCAGTCGTCTTCATCTTCAACTATTGTATTTTTTATCTACCTCTGCTTTCATTCCGTCCATTCATGGCTCATTAAATTTTTAATACATCTAGCCGTCGATTCACTTTATTTTTTTTTTTTTTTTGGGTTAATTCGTGCGCTTGCTGCTTCTATTGAACCCTAAAAGTTTTCGGGCGTATTTTTATTTCGTTTCCACAGCTCAAACTTAAGAGAAGAAGTAGTCTGTAGCTAGCCTGTGCGAAATTGCACAGAATTTCACAGAGTGTTATATTAAAAAAATTTCCATTTCATTAATATACTTTATAACAGATGTGTGTTTACAATCAATAAAAAGTTATTGGAATTTTTTCATTCGGATTATCTTCTCACCGCTAATTAAGAGAAATAAATATACATTTCTATGCGTGATGACGATTATACGAGATTCACTTCATATATTTTTTCACATGTAGATTACATTTATATGAAACATATATATTTCAGGTAATAGCACCAATGTTTTGTGTATATGTATTTAAGAAAGGTTTTTTTTTAAAAACATTTACTAATAACTTACACTCGGTTACGGCTGCTGGTTTTCTTTTTTTTTTTCAATTGCATATAAAAAATAAAAAAGAAACGAAACAGATATGAATAACGCACGTTTGACCTCAATAACAAGCTTTCAATCCAATTCTGACTCTTTTGTGAGTATCTATGTATGCGTATGTAAAATAAATATAAATTTTCAATATTTACAGATCACACATCCGTATCAATGGATATTTATATGAGTGTGTGTGCGTATTCTAACGTAAGGTTTTAATGCAAATATTCATTCCATTCCTCCATTACACATATTAATATATTTGTAATCATCATAACTAATAATCGTAATAATTATGAAGCGATTTGATATGTTTGTATGTGTTTTAATGCATGCACGCAGGCATGAACAATTCGAAGCGCTTAGCATACCTTCCTTCCTCGACACTCAATAATGGCAATCATCATAGTGTTGGTTGGTAGTGTGATGCTTTTACTTTAGAGAAAATAGCCAGTAATCAATTCTGATACATTCCGCAATTTTGAACAGAGCAATGAAAATCGGTTCGCTCGTTCTTAGCCCTCTCAATCTAGCAATTGTTTTCGCTTTTTTTTTGTTTTTTTTTTTTCTATTTTTTCACTTTTCCGCTCTTGCATGTTTAATAAGAAGCGCATTATTCATAAGAACAATAGAACTGAATTCTGGCACACATACATGCATACACGAATGAATGTATACATAAACGTATAGAGAAATAAATTTCTAATCAATCTTATGGCATTACTGCGACGTATATTTGTATAAATGGATTTATGCAATGGAATGTTAGTGTGTGTGTGTGTGTGTGTGTATGTAAGTACGCGTATCTGTGCATGTGTAAGAATGTGTACATTTATAGGGAGTAAAGTAAGTAAAACTAACGGAAACATACAAAAATATATATCAACATACATATGCAAGGCTACGTGATTGTGCGTGTGTTCTTGTATGTGTTTTACAAGTACATACTCTTGTAAACAAACCACATGTTAACATCAGCGAATATCCTCTTTTTATCCGGTTGAATAAAGATGCTTGCCTGCCTGCTTGCCTGCCTGCCTGCCTGCCTGTCTGTTTGCCAGCCTGCCTGTTTGCCAGCCTGCCTGTTTGCCAG